>JAHKKF010520967.1:14487-25541 GCA_019740295.1 Labeo calbasu | reverse complement strand
AAATTCTGACCATGTGACTGATAAGATAACATGCTGATTTATGTTTTGGGAGGAGAAACATAGCAATATCCCGAGTTAAGACAACATCTAATTGGTCAGGACACCATTCTGGGATGTGTCCAAAGCTGAGTTTAAAACCGCAGGACACCATAAAATTTCGCTTTTAGCTATTGGTCTTCGCCATGCTTTTTGCCATCATTTTTGCTGCTGCTTTTAGCGTTCTTTGAACGTTTCCTGGCTTGCACGCCAGCCACTCCTCTAAACAAAAACATGAGGAGATTGTCACATTTCTTTCTATTACTTTAATCTTTTCTTTCCTGTTGAGAGTTTCGTGTTCTAAGTTAAGTTTTGCCGCTAAGCCGTGTCTCAGACTTCGTGCCCGCCTCAAAACTTCAACCAGCGTACACAACTCCATCCTCCAGCCAACGCCCAAGACATCACTTCCAACGACCACGAACTTCCAACCAATCAGCAACCTTGGGGAACCCCCTTTCTGCAACGACGTCATCAAAGGAAACCCCCTTAACACAAAGGCAATGCAAGTACCACCTCCAGATTCTAGCTGAACTGGTGCATTTCATATAAGTTTAATAACCTCATTGAGAAACTCAACGCGAGGGTTAATTAAATGATTGATGGTTGTTCAGGTCTAAGCAATTGCATATACTTATGCTATTATGCTGGGATTTCATATTTTCACTCTTCTAAACTCATTCTTTCCTCATCTCTCTCTCTCTCTGCAACTTGTATGAATGTGTGAATGCGCGTCTATGTGTTGGATTAGTGTATATGTATTAGGTTTATCCAATAAATTCCTATTCATATTTAAAAGAGAAGTATCTTGTGTTTTGTGCTTATAAATTAATATATTAAACTGCCGACCTTGTTACCGTGCTAATAAATAGTGTTTTCACTATATTTTGGATAGTTGTATCCAGTACAGAGTTGATGTTATACGGCGGTCTCAATGAATCACTGGCCGATTCATTGATCCGCTGTAAAACGAAGATTCTGTTCAATCTTAAATGATTCCCTTTGAGCTAAATTGACTTCTGTAGATCCCCTACACTGTTTCCTCCTGTTTCCTGCTTGGCTCCTTCCTTTGTTGTCTCCACCCTGGACTCTGTTCGTTGTCCTCCTCCTGGGTGTCTGTCCTCCTCCCAAGCCACATCCCAAGTTCCCATCCATCTCGTTATTAGTTCATGTGGTTCAGGTGTGTTTTGTCTCTGTGTCAATTATTCTGTGTTTATAAGCCCCAGTCTGTTCAGTTCGTGTTTCCGTGTCTCCTGCGTTCCTTCAAGCAGCATACTGTGACAGCACAAGCTAGATAGATAGTTTTCTTACAAAAATGCTTCAGGAGGCCTTTATTCACCCCCTGGATGTGAGACACTTTTTATTATGGATGGATGCACTTTATTGGACTTGTTTTGACCTGATGAAGAGAAACACCCATTCAATGCCATGATAAAGCCTAAAAGAGCCAGGGCATATAATATAACTCTGACTGGATTTGTCTGAAAGAAGGAAGTCATTTACACCTAGGATGGCTCGAGGGTGAGTAAATAATGGACTAATTTACATTTTTGGATGAACTAACCTTCTAATACTAATATTTGTATTAAAGACATTGTAATTTGAGAATAAAATGAGTAAATATTATAAATGCAACATAAAAAAGACATTATTAATATCAAGCAGGCCTAAACTGCACTTTTTTGTTGTTGTTTGTTTGTAGACCAAATACAGTAATTTAACAACCAAAAAAAAAAAATCACATTTAGCATCCTTTTTTGCTTTCACACTTATTATGCATTAATATTTATGACAAATGAATGATAGCATTATTAGATTAAACAAACAAAAGATGGAAATATGTTTCAAAATTGATCCACCGATCACTCAGACTTCTGACAAACACCACTGGATTTTGGCTGGTTAGAAATCCAGCCAAAAAGAATTTGCTAGAGCAATCTAGTTAAATTTGTCGAGTGTTTTTGTGTCTATTTACTCCATCTTTTAAATCATCATTACCATAGAAAATC
Source organism: Labeo calbasu (assembly GCA_019740295.1). Classification (NCBI taxonomy): domain Eukaryota; kingdom Metazoa; phylum Chordata; class Actinopteri; order Cypriniformes; family Cyprinidae; genus Labeo; species Labeo calbasu. The sequence goes on along the minus strand of JAHKKF010520967.1, from coordinate 23,499 downwards.
ACTGCTCTGTTGCATAGAAAATTCGCTAGACAGTGAAGTCTGATGATAATTGTCTGTATAATGTATTTTATTGTGCCATGCAGTTTTAAGTGCTGAGCCTCTTTTGGCGCTTTTGAACATTGTCGGATCTGTAATTATCCACACAGACAAAACCTCTCAGCGTAACACCTCTACTTTCAAATGGCCAATACACTTTCTCTATTCTCTCCTGTGCAATTTGCATAAAAGGTATCATGGTGAAGGTATTCTTCGTAAAGTGCTTTTCGACATTTGTTTCACTGCTAAGCTTTTCAAGGAGAGAATGGCAATGAAAGAGGCATTCATTCAGAAACAGCATTTTGCAGTATGTAATGACTAGCAATAAAATGAAGATTGAATTAGAATGATGTACTTATTTGCAAAAAATTCACTAAATTCACTTTAAGATTGAAGATAAGAACATAAAAAAAGAAGAGATGGAAAAAAACCCTTCAAGGCTAGTTAGCATAGCTACTGTCAACAGATGTGGGCGAAATACATCTTTCTCCATTAAAGTCTATATGTTTAAGGCTCTAAAGAGTCTAGTTCTGTAGGACCACCACTGCGAGAACGCACCACTGTCGCTCAACGCTATATGTGTGTGTGTGTGTGTGCACGTATGAGCCCAGTCATCTCCTTTGATAAAGGTCAGGCCTGGCCATGATGGATGACTGCTGCCGCTGCTTTAATTTGAAATAAAGAGCAATAAAGGGGAGGCCTGCGCTGGTGGCGAACACAGCCATGATGAAGGAGTCGTTAGTTAAGCAAAGGTCGCCGGCTCCTCCTACGAAACCGACAGACCTTGTCAGGAGTGTGAGATCACATGATGCAAAAGAGAGGGGGAAATGGGAAAGTGGATAGAGAGAGATAAAGTATAAAAAGAGAGGATGAGGAAATAATACACACTGAAAAAGTCATAGTGTAAAATATATACTGTGCTGTGCAAGAGCAATGATACATTGATATCAAATGGTAATCACTAACCTTGTTTCTCAGATATACTGTATATATATATATATATATATATATATATGTTGCTGAATGATTAACATATTCATGTACAGTATTAACATGATACTTCAAATTTAATTGAATTTAATGATTCTATCATCATTTGCTTACCCTCATGTCAATCAGCATGACGTAGTAGCTTCTTTGAAACACTAAAAAATACATTTTGAGAAATAACCCAGCTCTTTTCTATACATTTCAATTAAATGGAAACTGGAGCCAATAAAATAAAATAATTTTTTTAAATTTAATTGAATTTAATATTTTTTATGATTCAGTTAAGTAGTAGCTTTTTATTTACTCACAAACCCCAGTATTTCAAAACATTATAATAGTTCTCTATTATATGAACAGACTGTCATTTTAGTTTTCATTAATGATCAGTGGGATCAATGGGGATAACATTATAAGCAAACAGCGTTACTAACAGCGCTATTTTTTCCAGTAATGAGTAATCAAACAAACTACTGTTACAACGCCGCTACACTGTAAAAAACAAAAACACACAATTTATTGGGTCAACTTAAAATAATTTGTTAACCTGCTGCCTTAAAATTTTATGTTCAGTCAACTCAAATAAGTTTAGTCAATTTGAAATGTTAAGTTGTACTAAGTGACAACATAGATATTTGAGTTGACTAAACAAAAAAAAAATTGGTTTGTTGAACTTAAAAGCTGGGCTTGTTACCCAACTGCCTTAAAATTTTAAATTGAATCAACTCAAATGTCTAAGTTGACACTTAGTACAACTTAACATTTCAAATTGACTAAACTTATTTGAGTTGACTGAACATAAAATTTTAAGGCAGCCAGGTAACAAATTATTTTAAGCTGACTCAACAAATTGCTTTTTACAGTGTCCCGTTACTGACAAGAAAGTGCGGCATTACTATAATTAATTACAATAGTATTACGATTTTACTTTTCAGGTTATCTGAATGGATGCGCAGCATACCTGTATTTGACAAACCGTAAACTCTAGTGTGAAGGCACATGACTAGCCATCGCTTTGTCTCACACACATGCAAATACAGAGTGAGAGAGTCTTGTATACCATGCAGAATTGACGCTTTACCTGTAAACAATATTCTTTGTTGTATTTTTCTGGCAAAATAATGGAGTTCCTTTGAAATTCTTCACCTTTTAAGAACTGCCGGTTAATACTGATTAACATTCATAAACCCAGCAGCTCATTAATCCTTAGTGCATTTTATATTGTCATTCGAAGTAGAATTTGTAGTGGTTTTGTTATCTTATCAGTATTATTGTTAGTTTTTTTCCCTATTTAACAGAAACACTTAATGACAAAGAATGTCTCAATGTTTTTAAAAATTGAGAGACTCACTTCTGTTCATTCATTTCATTCATTCATTCATTCATTCATTCATTCATTCATTCATTCATTCATTCATTCATTCAAGGAAACCCATAAGGATAAATAATGACAATTTTCATTTTTGAGTGAACTATTCCATTAACATGGCACATTAACATGGCACATGTCCAGAAATGCTGACATTGTCATGGTATCATGTCTAACAAAAATGGCAATATCATGGTACTTTTTTACATTAATGTAGGCATGCCTATAGCAGAGTAACATTAAAACAGAGGACAGAGGTCAGGAAGAATAAAGGGGGAAAAAGAGGAAAACATGCATACAAAAGAGATCTGCATAAATACTGCAAAAAATAGGTAAATTTGTAGGAAAAAAAAAAGCAAGATCTCTCTCATGGGATTTCTGTTTATCAGGCATGACACTGCAGTGGATTTGCATGCAAGGGCAAAGGGAGCAAGATAAAGCTGACATGGAGACAGGCCCTCCCTGAGGACCCTAGGACAGGCTGTGTTAACATGCAGTCAGTGAGACCCAATGTCACCCGAGAGCACCTGAGACATTGAGCTCTGCAGACAAGGGTCCTCGCTTTCTTACAGAGCACTGGCATTACAGTGACACCCATTTAAGGTTCCCAGCACTTTAGAGAAAAGTTACAAAGAGAACTACTCCAGAACACTCTCTCTTTTATGCACAGGGTTCAGACTCTCCTTTCTGACCTTACTCTGGTTATACTTTCGTAAGCATTCTGTAATGGCAGTCTGTGTTCTTATCAGTCTGCCTCACAGCACTATCAAGATTGGTGTCCACTCTTCTATTCAGAGAGATTAGCTATTGGAGTGGACAAGTGCCCACCAAGAGCGTCTGAAAGGGAAAGGAAGAACACTCTGGACACAACATCGTTATTATGCTGTCTTACTGTGGGTCAGTCTTTCTTTTAAAGCTCAAAACATATTCTATGTAAGTATGTGAATACTAGCTTTTTGCTATGCAGTTTTGAAATTCCAGACGGATCACATAAGAATTCATATGATTTTTCACATATCCACTGTTTTCGGGGTGGGATGTGGTGGTGGAGGGTCTGCAGGGACATGTTTGTAGGTGCTTAAGACAAAGAAAGTGATCTTTTGACAGTCTGCACTCTACAATCTTCACTGACTCAAAACTACCTCTGGCTCAAATTTGAACCAAAACGGAACCTGTGTATATAATTTTTTAAAATAACGTATGTATTTATTTTTGCAATATTGCAGAGTAACTGCCTATTTGACCAATCTCAGAATTTTGACTTGTTTTCTTGCAATTCTAAGTTTACATCTTTTTTTTTGGCAATTATGAGTTATAAAGTCAGAATTGTGAGTTTTTTTTTCAGAATCCCAGAATCTTTTTTCTCAGAACTGCATGATATAAACTTGCAATTGCAAGAAATAAAATCAGAATTGTGTGATAAAAAATATTCTGAGTTTACATCTAAGTTTACATTTTTTTTTTCTCACAGTTGTGATAAAGTAAGACTTGTGAAATATAAACTAGCAATTCTGAGAACATTTTTGTCTCACAATTCTGAGAATTTTCTCAGAATTGCATGATATAAACTCACAATGTCAAGTTATAAAGTCAGAATTGCAGGATATAAACTTGCAGTCACAAGAAAAAAAAATCAAGATTTCTGACTTTTTCTTGCAATTGCGAGTTTATATCTCGTAATTCTGAGTTCTTCTGTAAAATTATGACTTTTTTTCAGAATTGTGAAATATAAACTCACAGTTTTGATTTACTTCTCAGAATTGCATGATATAAACTCGCAATTGCAAGAAATAACATCAGAATTGCAAGATAAAAACTTGCAATTCAGTATTTTTTTTTCCTTGAACTTCCAAGTTTACATCTTTGAGTCAGAATTGTGATTTTTTTTTTCTCACAATTCTGACTTAAAGTCAGAATACTAGGAAATAAACATGCAATTGCAATAAATAAAATCAGAACTGTGAGATAAAAACACTCTCATTTCTGACATTTTTCTTGCAATTGTGAATTATCGTAATTCTGGCTGTTTTTCTTGCAATTCTGACTTTTTTTTTCCAGAATTGTGATATAAACTCGCAATTGTGAGTTATGAAGTCCAGTTCCGAGGGGGAAAAAGATTGATATGTTCTCAGAATTGTGATAAAAATGTAGAATTGCGACTTTCTTTCTCAGAATTTCTTTCTCAGAGTTAATATCTCTCTTTTTTTTCCCTCACAATTGCAAGTTTATGTCTCACAATGTTGAGGAAAAAAATATAAACGTGCAATTGTGTGTCAGAAATGGGCTTAAAAAATGGATTATGTTTACTTATAATTTAGTACACTCCTGGATTAAATGATGACAGATTATTCATTCATTTTAACATGTTAATGTTCAGGTGATGGGATCAAAACCAGTAGAATATGGCACCAGAGGTCACACAGAACAGAGTATTTAATTAATGTCATTGATTTTTGATTTTAGGTGAACTGTCAGGTAAGATTTTATAAACATAAAAAAATGTTAGATCTTATAGGCGTGACATTTATCCAGTAGCTGTCTTGGGACAGGCTTAATGGAACACACACTGGAAAGTATCACTACATGCTGTTACAGACCTAATGGTCCTCTTGGGAAGTGTGCATTTACGACGTCAGGTGTCTTCAAGTCACTTTGCTCAAAGCAAGATGGCAATGTACCCTTTCTACTAAAAAAAAAACAAAAAAAAAAAACAACCAACTACGAAACTCTAGGCTTATTGAAAGTTCAGAGTTTCCCTCTAGTAATTATGACCTAGTATTGGTACTCATTTGCGTAAATGAATGCCAATTCAATGCCAATATGAAAAACTCATAAATGCAGTCTTTCAAACATGACTTGAATGCACTGTAAGTCTGTACTAGGCAGCCGTTCCACCGTTCTGAAACAAAATTGCACAATGCACGCTTGTTAGCACAAAGAGTTAGCCTGAAATCATCTCAGTTCATCACCATGAAGAAAAAACATGAAATTACCAAAAGCCTCATGCTGGTTAATAAGTTGGCTAGTTCACCCTTTGGTGACAACTTGATCAATTTGGCACACCAAGGCTAATGGCTGTCATCAAATGAGACTGGCTTTCAGAAATGGTTATCTCAGTGGAGTCCAATTTATTTGCTGTCACCTCTTAACCACGCCACTTGGCATAGATGCATCAGCCGCCACCACTCCGGTGAGGTGGCCCTCCATTAGCAATGTTAATCAAACGATGATGCAAAGCCGAGGAAGTCGCCTTTCAATTTTGCATGCAGAAGCTAATGGCCTCCGATACCAACCAGGGCCTGATGGATTGGTCAGATGCGGTAATTTAGACACTGGATGAAATGAAGGAGGGATTTTTAGTGCTTTTATTTGCAGGAGGGTAAAAATGATTGAGGGCGTCCTTATTTAGCCTTAAAGGTTTTGTAATTGGAATCAATGAGCTGCATCCATCAGTATCATGCAAAAGAAATACTCCGTGTCACGTAACATTGGCACTTTCATTTTTCCCCCCACTGCCAAAACAGTGTTGAAGAACGGCAAATCAATATTTACATTGAGAACTGAAGTATTCTGTTTGTCGTAACATGACATAATTTATGTATTAAGTGCTGCATTTCTACCCAGAAAACCATTGAATGATTCAGTGTATGTGTGCATGCATATGTTCATGACCATGGTCATATGGGTGGGTGTGTGTGGCTCGGATAAAAGCGTCGTTGCCAGATTATGTGCATGTCTAGACGATGATCGTGTCAGATGATTTGAATGCATTGATACATTAACATCTATTTGGATGCCATTTCCCTACCCCTCTGAAAACCCTGGAGAACGAGAGATAGAGGAATGAGCCAGCTGTTGATTACTCAGGCTAGTCATATCGTCACATCTTTCTCATTTGTTTAGAGGAGATTAGATCTTTCTGCTCAGTCAGCTGCCAAACGTGAAAAATATCTTTAGGAAATGTGCAGCAATGTGTGTGTTGATGTTTAAATGCTCATTCCTGCATAATTTTCTCAATCAGAATTGTGGAAGTATTACGCTCATCAAATCTGTCTACAAACTCTGTAATCTGTCCAACACATGGGACAGGCATTAAATATTATATTAGATAAAAATTCAATGCACGTTAATGCACCGAGACGATAGTTCACAGTGATATTGTATAAACTGAGAAGAAAAAAAAAATGGTCCAAACACCGAACCCTGATGTACACCCATGAATAACTGATGTGATTTAGATGTAAAGATATAAAGTAAAGGTAATTTGAATTTGTATTTTAATTAATTGTAAAATTAAACTTTGAAATCTTTTTCTGAAATGCAACCAGTACTGATTTCTTATTTGACATTTCCTTCTGAATATATTTGCATGAACAACATTCAAACCATTCGGGAAGGGGCAATGAATTCCTGCTACCTCCCTCAACAGTCTCATCCTCCCAGCACACTCAGACTGACACACCTACCCATAAGAGCCACATTATGTATAATATAAGCCAGCGACTTACTAATGGATATATGTGTCTACTTTTTCAAAATTGAAAATTCAGCCATAAAACCTGGTTGGAATAAGTAGAGGGTGAAAGCTTCAAAGACCTTGGAAATGTGGTTCAATAGACCCTTACAAAGGTGTATGTGTGTGTGGACTGTTTGCGGTGCCTACAGCAGTGGAAGTAATGCATCATTATAAGGACAAAATCCAAGGATGACCAAAGGCCAAACACAGCATAACCACAGGCATCTCAAAAGAAATGCATTGCAACATCCAGAGCAGAACTCCTGCTGGGTTAGGCAACCCTTACAATGACTTTGATGGAAAACATGTAATAGAAACACAAACAATCTCATAGCTGTTCTTATTGCCATCATTACACACTATCAGAATGTATAGACAGTGATTGAGAGCTAAAAATAAAAGCTGCGCTCTATCAGTCTTCCCCCATCATTATTTTGTCCATCTCATCTCATCTTCTCCTCCACAAACGGCTACTGTTGCAGTCCCAACAGCTTACCATTCATTTACATGCGTAATTATAGGGAAGGCGCTCACTGAAAAGATTCATGCAAATTGTAATTAACAGTAATTAATTTTTTTTTTGAATGGAGCCATGGCTGTGAATAGGCATTTATGAAACCTAAATTGAATCTAATATCCTTACTGCTAAAGATTTTTAATGGGAGGAAACCTCTGGACAGACATATCATTTAGTATGGATGAACTCTGTGGCACGAAGGCCTGATATTGCAGGACTGATAAGAAAACAGCTTTCTGAGATCTAAAGGTCTATTCATATGAGTTGCTCGGTCAAAATGCATTCCCGTGGTTCTTTTGGATTAAAGCAAGCATGTACACTACTATTCAAAAGTTTGTGGTCAGTGAGTTATTTTATTTATTTATTCATTTAAAATATAAATGTATTTATTTATTCAGCAAGGATGCATTAAACTGATAAAAGGTGAAAGTAAAGATCAACGCCCTCTAAAAGACTTAGCGTCTCATTCCCTATTCTTATAGGGAACCATGGTTAGATGCATAACCTGCAGGGTTGCCAGGTCACAACAAAACCGGCCCAATTGCTACTAAAAACTAGCCCAAAACTAGCCCAATCACATTTCAAGGGAGGATCCCTCATTAAAAATCGTGTTCCGGGGGATAAAACACTTTTTTTTTTTGTCGGGGTTCCCCTGGTAAATTCGTTGTTGGGGTCAGGGTTGCTTCAACCGACGGACATCAAAAACAGTCCTCGGCAACAGTGTTAAAGTAGCCCGATTCCATGGACTTGGCAACACGGGTAACCTAAAACGTTCCCTTTCGAAAAGAAATCATTCTGCATCCTCTAGAAGGCACTATGCTGAAATGCCTCATAGCGCCCTCTAGGGGATGCAGCATCTTGTTCCCTATTTTCAGGGAACCGTGGATACATGCTTAATGTTCTTTTGAACGTTATCAAATATTTTATTAAAGTCTTCAAAAAATATATTATTTCATAGTATTAGCATTTTTACTGAATTTTTGATAAAAACAAATGCGGCCTTCTTTTAAAATCAAATCTTACCCCAAACGTCATATGGATTTATTTATTTATTTTTAGATTTAGAGTACTTGTGTTATTTACTACTGATAAACAAATAATTTTAATTTATATTTATATATAATTTTAATTTATATATATATATATATATATATATATATATAAAGAGTTCAGATGCAAAACCCCCTAAAAATGAGATAATCATACTGAGTAAATGCTCTCGACACATATTATATGTCCATCAAATACTTTTTCTTCAAACCCACTAAAATCCCAGCCTCGGCCCAATCAGAAGTACCGGTACTTACATAGAAACCTATACATTGGAGCCTGATAAAAATGCATTTTTCAAAGAAAGACATCAGATGGATTTAGAGGCTTTTGCATCTGAATCTGAACTCTTCATATATACACTACCGTTCAAAAGTTTGGGGTCAGTACATTTTTATTGTTTCTTTTTTTTTTTTTTTTTTTTTTAAGAAATTATTTATATACTTTTATTCACCAAGGATGTATTAAGTTAATAATTAAAAGTTTATGAAAAGTTAATAATAAATAATTTACATTGTTATAAAATATTTATATTTT
>JAHKKF010520967.1:0-14437 GCA_019740295.1 Labeo calbasu | reverse complement strand
GTCATCAAAGGAAACCCCTTAACACAACACTATATTTTGGATAGTAGTATCCAGTACAGAGTTGATGTTATACGGCGCGCTCAATGAATCACTGGCCGATTCATTGATCCACTGTAAAACGGAGATTCTGTTCAATCTTAAATGATTCCCTTTGAGCTAAATTGACTTCTGTAGATCCCCTACATTACACATGACCTTTCCAACATAATTATGTAATGGGTTAAGCTGTGGACGCAGAGCTACTGCAAGATGAGCATTTGTGATTAAAAAGTATCTAAATTTACATTTACCTTATTCCTTGGCTGGGATCATGTAGAGACCTTTGAAATTGCATTGAAACCGCAATTCGAACCTTCAACCTGCTAATCCCCATTGAAGCCCTGTATCGACTATACACTATATAGAGAGAAAATCTGAAATGTTTTTCTCAAAAACTTTAATTTCTTTTAATTTACAATCATTTGTGTGGTAAATCTAAAACATTAATTTGAATACAGTCCTAATTAAAACATGTATAAATATGAAAGTCAAGCAATCTGTAAAATACCTCCACACATAGAAGCCACATTATTGTGCCACATGATAAAGATGTGACTAAGAGCTGTGAGATGCAGCCTTGCTGACACACCTAGATTGATAGTTTTATCACTCAGGACATAAACAAAAATCTCTGCATGTGATGGTTGGTTGGTTGGTGTGGGAGAAGATGGGCTTACAAAAACACCATCCTTATTTTGCTAGGCTCTGAAGAGTGGCTGATTTTGACAGCATGACAGCCTCAATCACAGCTTTACCCAAGACAGCAGTCACACATGAATGGTAAACATCACCTGGCCAGTGGGCAGGTAGTGATTGCAGAAGAGAAAAATAATACCTTATTGATTCAAGAACACACACAGACACGCATATTCACTCCCTCTCTCTATGCGCCTGCCATTTTCTCTACATTACTCCTTTACGTCATGCTATTTCGCTCCCACATACTGTTTACAAAAGTGTTTTTTCTAGCAAAGTGAAGACAGATACTTTGCAATATCAAGGTTGTTGTATTGGTGCCTTGTAATAGTTGTAATTCTAACTGAAACTGAGGGTTGAATACAGAATGAAACAGATACAGAATCACCAGAGCCTTCTTTGCTGCTGGCAATGTTCATTTTCATTTTGAGTAGAGTAAACAATACTAATAACATGATTCAGCTTCATTTTCTTCAAATCATTTTCTTGCCCTGTGTACTAAAGCTCTTTGTATTTGAGAATATCCTAAAATCTAATAATAAACCAAGTCTAAGATCCTGGTTAATGTTATAAAGCGTAGGCAGCAACAGCAAAAGAGAATCACAGTTACACGACTTCAAAAAATGGTTTCACAGCTTACATTTATAGAGAATATTCTAGAAAGCCAATATCATCCATTATTGTAACACAATGTCTCAGGCACCAATTCACAGTAGCCAATGCTCAAGACATTTCTGTGAATGCACCATTACCTCAGCATTTTCTTGTAAATTCTCCTGGCACTAAGTTCAAACGCTTAAATTAAAGTCATAAAGGCGGCCATTAGTCTACATCACATCAGTGGGAAACTTATGCTGTGTAAGATCTATGGTAAAATTAATCATTCCTGACCTTGATGCATGGTAAAGCGTCAAAGTAAAAATCCCAAAAGAAAATCCTTTTGGTTAAAAGCAAGTGAAATTGCTACTAATTTCAGACAAACAGAAGTGTAAATCCAGGAACACACCAAGCTGACAATTGGCCATTGGCCAACGTCAGGACGTCGGGCAGCGTCTGTCGGGCTAGTCTGTTTGGTTTGTTCCACATGTCGCCCCTCGTCGGGCTCACGTTGGCAGGAGTGTTCCTGATTCAACACTATGAATTGGCATCGGGACTATCACACGAGTGAGAACTTTGATCGGATGTTCTGTTTACCGAACTAGTCAGAGCCAGGGAATTAAAGCGTAACTGATGAAAACGAGTTAGTAAATAAAGGCCACACAGATGGAAGACTCATGTTATGTGATCTTACCCAAACATTCCGTTATGCGAATATTTTCATAACAACATGAGCTGCTTAAAATGAAAAAGTTATCATCGTAACTGATATTCAAAATGGCAAGCAAGCGCTGCTTTGTTTACGTTTTGTATATCTGGTATGTCATTGTTTCGGTTTCATCTTTTGAATGACGAATATGTACTATTAAAAGCTAAATCTTCTCACACAGGTGCAGAACGCACATGTTAGCTTGCAGACAGCTGTAGTCTGTCGAGGCGCTGCTGATGCGAGGCGACAACACTGTCGGCTCTTTTCGCCACTAGTTCTTTGAAGTCAGCTTGGTGTGTCCCACACTTAATATTTTTGAGTAGTACTTGATAATAGTCTGTGTCATTTAAATGAGGGGTTTTCAAACTGAGGTCAAAGGGGCCCCCAATGGAAAATTAGCATCAATAAAGCATCAAAGTTAACTTGATGACTTAAGATATTAAATATGCCTGACACAAATGTTCAGCTTTTTAAAGTCAGAAATCATCAGATTTATTTGATTCTTTTGACAGTCCTAGTTAAAACCCTGGGTATTAAAACTTGTAAGGCTTAATATAACCTAAATGTTATCTCTTAATGAAATATAGATTGACGTTATTTTAAAAACCCACATTGTTTTGTACATATTTTGGACTATGGGGGGTGCTATTATTTTGATGATGCAAAATGGTTGTAATTGGTGAGCTACTGACAAGCGTCATTAAAAGCATCGGCATGTTTACATCCTGCCAGGATGCCATCTAGCGTTTCTTGTCTCTGCCGTTTGTAAGCTCTTTCAGTAAGTGTGGTCTACTAAAAGCCTCAAAGGCATCAGGGCTAAAATGGAGAGAACAAAGATGTGGGTCTTTAGGAGATTTTATTCGTCCACATCAACGTGTGATTCTTTTCTCCTCTTCTTATAGCTTAGAAGTCTTGTATTGCTTCTCTTGTTGCCCTTCGACTGAAAATTACAGCCAAAAGCCACACAATGAGGCATCGTATCAGTATTTTAATTTCTGAGTTGTGTTGCGGTAAAATATTAACAGGTAGCGCATTGAAATAATGATGCCCCCATAGTCCAAAATATGTATTAAACAATGTGGATTTTTAAATAACATAAATTTTCATTGGTTCATTACTACATATTTCAGTAAGAGACATCATTTATGTCATATTAAGCCATACAGGTCTCATTACCCAGGGTTTCCTTCAAACAAGTGGATGGAAAAAAGGCATTGTATGAACTTAATACAAAGTAAATATTCTTTAGATAATGTAATTATTTGCTTTGGTTTTAGTGCTGTAACAAAATTCTAAGATTTAATTACATACAACGTGGTTATAATATGCATAGATGGGTCTTTATACATTAAAATGTAGTACGTGTTTGCCATAATACTTAAAAAAGAGAGTTCTTCATAAAGGGAAGGTCACCTTTTGAAATCCATTAGCATGAATAAATTTGAAAAGCTCTGACATTAGATAGCAATACACTTACATTCTCCCATCCATTTGCTGGGGTCCAGCATGAGACGTGTCTTGGCGTCCTCCAACTCTTTTTTCAGCTTCTCGTGCTTGGCTCTTAACTCCCTGATCTGATGCTGCCTCTTCTCCAGCATCCTAAGGCGGGCGTTGAAGTACTGCAAACCCTGCAAGTATGGGAAAGCAGTGTACAGTCAACCGCAAACCTTTTATACTTATTTCAAGCACCTGCTAGACTATGTGTGGCCGTCCTCAGGGCCGATTAAAAGTGCAGTGGCTTAAGACGAATTGATCCAATGCAGGCTAACCTGACCAGAGGATTTAGATCCTCCGTCGTTTGGTCAGATTAATTGGGGCCAAGCTGGAAATAAAATTAGCATCCAGGTTAAACACTCGCCGGTCTCCTGGAGGAACGTTTGCTTAAGGGATTAAAAAGAAAGATCATGTTCGAGAGGAACCTGTTACTGAAAGGTTGAATTACAGTATAGATTACCCTACTCCTATCATGTGTATTCTGTCACTACCAGGTGGCCATTAGAAAGTAAATGAAAATGTGAAATAACAATTGAAATTACTTTTTCTTATCTGCAAATTTCTCAGGTGTGCAAACTACAGATGAAGGGAAATGCATTCAAGCTGTTATGCCTAGTGCAAATAGAATTTAATTTCACAAAACATTAATAAACTCAGCAGTTATACAACCTCCTACCCACATACATACAGATTCACATAAAACAAGAGGGTGAACAGCCTAATTCTTCATGAGCAAACTGCCAGACTCTAATATGTGAGCTGAGATCATTTTTTCTTAATTGAAAATAAATCAGAGCACCATTCGACTGAGTTAATGTCTTTTCCTCTCGTCTTCTCCACACAATTGCCTGTGTGATCAGGGTTAGAAACTCACAGAGAAACGGTTAATGACCCATGGACACGCTGTGTGGAGTGGGCCATAAAGACCGATCAGGCGGGCCACAGATTGTGGAGCCACACCTCATTCATCACGGGCACCCCTGACCCCTCCCCAATGCTCTCTCTCATTCTATCGCTCTCACCATCTCTTCCTTTCCCTAGAAAGACCTTTGCTAATCTCATTCCACTTTTTTTTTTCCTACAACGCCAGCCATCCCTGTCTAACTAAAGTTATCAGTCCAATCTAAAATCAATTAGCCAACATAAGTAATTGTCACAAAGATAAGCTTCATTCCTGACAACTACACTTGTCAATCTCATGCTATCTGATGCTTTTGTTTTTAGCATAAATGAAAAACTGTTACTCCATCATACTTGGACTTTGCCACATGCTGAACACTAAAGTGAAAAGTATTAAAACATACTCTTTTCTTACCTCTGCCAACCCTTCTTTGCGTCTCTGAAGGCGTTCCACATCATCAATCTCGTACACTTTGATCTCAAAGGGCTCCTTCATGGCACCCCCCAGTGGAGGTAGATCGACCCATTGGCCTGCTGCACCAACCTTCCTGCCCAGAGAAGAGGTGTCCGGCAGAGGAGCAGGAATCAGACGGCGTCGCTGCAGGCCTGGAGGGGTCACACAGGGTAATGCTCTTCATGTGGGGCGAAGATGAACAGCAGAGTTTGCTGGCATGCTTTTAAATATGTCTGAGGCTTGCAAGATGTTAGAGGATTTAAAGCAAAAATGATTTTTGGGTAAATGCAGATTAGAGAATAGGGTGAATGCATAACAAACACCAGATATGCCTAATAACCTTGGGTTTCTAAATTTAAATGGACCAAATAGACTTGCTAGACAGGATGCATTACTAATATTTATTGTCCCAGTGGAATCTTAGGTAAAAGCTGTGGCACACTATGCAACATCAATGGTCTTTTATCTTAGACTGTACAAAACACAGAGAATTTGGTTCCTAAGACACTCTGTCAAAATCGTGTGAAACCATTTTGAGGATGGTACTTCCTTTTCCATGGCGAAATATCAAACTTTGTCATTAAATCTCTAGGAGTCCGTTGCTGCATAAAACATGACACTTCCTGTTACCAGTAGGTGGCGCTATGACTATAACTGAATATGGGCATTGGCATGTGTTCAGGACAGGACTCTTATCAAACTTGAAGTTTGGGGCAGATCAGACATTGTAAGTTATGACAACTTCCTGTTTCATGGTGAAACAATAAAATTTGTCAGGCCACCACGGACACGCCCTTCAATGAAAACTGAAGATCTTCACAATTTCGTTGTTCGATTAGACTGACCAAATATAATGTTGATGTTATTAAATCTCCAGGAGGAGTTCTTTACAGTGTAAAACATGACACTTCCTGTTGCCAGCAGGTGGTGCTATGACTATAACTGAATATGGACTCCTCAAACATGTAAAGTTTGGGGCATATCAGACATTGTATGCCTGAGTTATAACAACTTCTGGTTTCATGGCGAACTTCCTGCCATTTCGGATTTTGCTCCCAAAAACCTTTTTGTAGGTACTGGTGTTACATGCGTCTTCCAAATTTCATACATGTATGTAAAACAGAGCTCGAGGGACACTTAGTTGAAAGTGTATAGGTGGCGCTATCGAGCCATTTTGCCACATCCACTTCTGAAACCTATATCAAATATTAAGCAATATTTGTGGTCCTCATTATCAAAGTCTAGTTACATTACGAGACGCATTATATTTTCCATTCTAATCTTCAAAGGCCATCTAATAAATACATTTAATAAATACATTTTGAATTAAATAGCACCCAGAGTGGTTTCCCAATTAAACTCACCATTAGATCTCTTTTTGGGAGATTTTGAGGCCTTTGTTCGACTGGATGTGGACACTCCACTCTCACTCATGGAATCATGGGCGGAAGATGCACTACCTGTGGTTTCACTGTCCCTGATCATGCTTTCATACCCACTGCTGCCTCCACTGTGATAAAAAAGTGCAGTGCGCCCCATGGCAGGGGGGAGTTCACCGCTAAGTACACTGCTGTTGTCACTACCGTGGCCACTACTGTAGCGCTGAGGACGGCGAGGGGCTGTGATCTTGCTGTAAGGAGAAGGCAAAGGAGCAGCCAGTGGCGTCTCGCTAGAAGTTCTGGCATCATTGTTGCCATCTGCTTGGTCAGAGCCCCTGAGGTGTTTCTTGGAGCTACCAACTGCTAATTCGCTGACCCGACTGTTGGCTGCACGAATCGCTTGCTTTGTGCCCATAATAGTGCCCCTTCCTTGTTTAGCACTGGAGCTTGTGACAGAACGAGTTGGGGGCTTTCCAGTTGGAGGTAGACTGGTGTTCCGAGCAGATGAGGCGGCAAGAAACTTGGTGGAGGAGCTAAGAGACTTTGAAGCAGTACTCGACAAGGTCTTTCCTTTGTTGCCATTCCCAACAATAGATCTAGGAGTTATACTGGCTTTTATCTGTCCAAGCTTACAAATTCCACTAGTAGATGGAGGGGAAGTGGCGGTTGGTGTAGATATTGAACAGGCTGAACCAAGTTTTGGCACCATTTTAGCAAATTTACCAGTGCTACTGATACTGACATTACTGTTTTCCCTCGAGGAACTGTCACATCTTTCAAGGGACATAAGACTACCAAAATGCCTTGCATTGTCTCCTTTAGCACTATGTGATCTGAGACTAGAAGCTGTCTTCAGGCTGGATGACTTAAAACTAAAGGATTCCCCTCTAACTCGAACATCAAAGTCCTCCTCAGAAACAGATGCTTTGGAGGAAGACAGTCTTGTTCCATCATTACCTACAGACTTTAAGGCACTAGGAGACAACAAAATCCTTGTTCTCTGGTCGAGGCTTGACTTTCGGACAGGTGGAGCGGGAGGTGACATGCTTCCAGACTTAGGGAGCATACTACCCTTCTGTCCATTAGCTCTCTTTCCTAAGGAAGAGAATTTGAGGCTACCAGTCGTTTGCGAGGCATCGTTACCCCATTTCATCTCAGAAGAGCTATGGGGCACTGAGACCATGCCGAGAGTGGTGGCTCCTCTTCTGAGCTGAGGCATCTTGCTCAGTTCCCCTTTCTTAACACTCGACTTCTCACAACCATCCACAACCCTTTGAGATGTGGACGGCACATGCATTTTAGGAGGACGAGGTACGCTGTTGCTATTCCCGCTTGTCTTTCTAGATGGAATTCCACTTGAGCCATTTTTTGGTGGTTTGCTTGCAGAGCTAAACTCAGAATTCCTGGCCGAGTGTAGCCCGCTACTAGTGTGGGTCCATTGTTCATCTATTCTGCTACCTTGGCGTTGTAGCTCATGGCTGTAGCTACTGCTAGAAGAAGCAGTTTGGGTGCTCTTTCTAGGGAGTGTAGAAATGTATGAGATCTGGGCAGACTGTGAGCTCATGAGTCTATTAGATCTTATCGACTTTGGACCACCAAGGGATGCTTTGGTACTGTCATGAGATAGAGGGCACTTAGATATGGACAATTTGTCAGTGGTCCCAGAATCATAGTCTTGTTCTGAAAAGCAAATTCCACTGTCACCCAATGGACTGTTTGTTCTTTGCTGGGAAAAAGACTCTGCGTGTAAACCACCAGGTAAATCCATCATGGAGCTGCTGACTGGTCCCTTGCGCACTCCCTTTGATGAGACGCTCCCTTCAGTCTCATCACTACTTGGAGTGCAAATATTTGTCTTGCAAGACCAGGAGCCGACAGCTGCATGTCCAGCTGTAAATTCCTCCTGTGACTTGGAAGTAGCACCTTGGTTCAGTTGGGATCTGTTTATCTGGCATGTGTATGCATCAAACTCATCGTTGATGCTGCTGATAATGCTAACAGGCCGCGAACGGGATGCCATGGCCTGCAAAGAGCAGTCTGTGTTGAAGCTAATAATGCTGGAGGGTCTCCCATTGTCTGGAACCAGACCAGCGGGCAGCTCTTCAACCACCGTAAACACCAGCTCATCCTCGCCATTGAGCTCCACAGGCTGCTGCAGTGTAACCGTAGTCCTTAAAACATCCCTATCGAGGCACCTGTTCCTCAGAGTGGCACGAAGGTGGCTCACCTCCATAGGACTCCTACTGAGGTGATGGGATCTATCAGTAATTTGGGAGTCAATGCGTTCTCCCTGCCTTAGGGCTTGCTGGCTCATACCTACTGGAGGCGTCCGTGTGGCTAAGCCACACTCGGTATTCAAAACTGAGGTCTTTGAGATGTTCTGCAAAGATGAAGAGGCACTGGCTTTTTGTACAGGTCCTCTACTAAAGACTTTTTCTCTCACAACAGGCTCTGAATCTTGTCTTAAAGTCGTGTTAATTTCAGATGCAGCCCCGTGTTGCAGGTGTGCAGGCTTTTGAAGAGAGGGCTTGGTGGTCCTGGTTGATACAGAAGCTCCTTCCACGCCACTTTTGGAGGCTGTTTGTTGGGCTTTTCCTTCACTGGTGAAAACAGAAGTGCTCTCACTGCCATCAATACATTCAAGCCGTTCTTGTAACTCTGCAAATGTGTTGCATTTGAGGTGGTCCCCATCAGACTTAGGTCCCTCTTTTACACGCTTCTTGTTCAGGGAGGGAATAATAGGAACAAACGCTGGTGGGCCTTCATTGTCGCTGAGTTCACGATCAGAGATAGGGGTCCCACCAGGCCCCACATAGATCACTGTATCACATGAGTGTTCACTGCTGGAGGAGTAATCTGGGTCACTGGATAACACTGCAGGGTGGTCTGGGTCAAGAGCCACAGTCCGAGGGTAGAAAGGTCTTCGTCTGATGTGTCCCTCTTCACAGGAGCTCTCCCCTCCAGAGGAACTTGATGCATACTGAACAAAATAACATAAAACACTGACATCAATACATCTTTGGAGACAGCTCTTTCACAGCACGCAATAAATTCAGAGAGTCATCCCTTCATGAAACAGCATGTCAATATCAACAAAGGTGAAAAGTGCACACCAAAGGCGAAGCTAAAATAGTTGTCAATACTATGCATAAGTTAGAGAAAGGACTTTTTTAGATCTATAAAATATTAATATATTCTGTCAAAACAGCTTAATTATGGTGAAAATTGCCTCTGTGATGGGAAAGGTTACATGCTGTTCCCCCTCCGGAACAAATGCATTGATTACATTTGTTGATTACATGACATAGGTCTCTAAGAAATTTTGCAGCTAAATTATCACCGTAACATTTGATTCTCTGACAAAGCATGAATCATTATTTAAATTGTGAATGATTTTGATGAATAAAAGCCAAAATGTAATTTAGGAAAATGACAGTCGTGACCTTTCGCAGAATGTAAAACAAGAAGAAAATGGACAAAAATAAAGATTTTTAGCAAATACTATGTTGTCACAGAAAGTCGAAATAAAAAATATATTTAAAATTATCTTAAAATATTATTGTTAATTCAATTAATTATTAATAACTCAAATATAGATACTTAGCATTTTCACAATGAATGTTGGTCCAAAACATCGTTTTCATGTTTTACTTTTAGAAAAGTTTAATTCAGTACTTACTGTCTTACCTTGGTAACATGAATCAGTGCTTCAGTTTTTTTTATTGAAGGACCATGAATACATAAGCATACACAATTCAAATGATCAATACATCAGTTCGAATCACAAACCTTGGACTTCTTCTTTCTCATGCGGTGAATACGGGAGGCAAGCTGCACAGTGGTGAGAGATTCGGCATAATTGGCTGGCGAGTCAGAGATGTGGGCGATCATAGTGGTTCTACAGTTGATGTTGCCCAGCGATTCCCTCAGCAGCATGGTAAGCTTGCTGTCTCTGAATTATACATCAAAAAATCTTCTCGTTAGCCAAAAAGGAAGCTAGGCTTTACAACATTCTACCTCTTTCCTTCTAAGATCATTGAGAGGTTGTCTTAAAATAGAGGATTATGAATCATGCTTGAATAAAAAGAATCTATAGAAAATGATGCTCACTTTGTGGTGACCTGATTTGGAGTGTTTTTATTTTATCCTGTTGTGGAGGATGATATGTTACAAGAAAAAGATTAATTTTCTCTGCTCGCGTCACTGTATTTAGTATCCCACCTTCCGGTGAGTATTTCTTAATTTTCCTGTACCATAAATCTCCACATTCCTGTCAATACATCCCACCTCAAGTCCAATTCGCCCTAGCTGCCTTCTCTCCCTGCAAAGCTGGCTAATTGGCTTCATTGATCTGAGGAGGCTGAGAATGAAACCCTTGCAGATGCAGATCAGGAGGGTTCAATGTGTGCTCAGAGACACATTACCACCATTAACAGAGATCTATCATCTCCCACTATTGGTTTGTATTGATTAATTGAACCATAAAACACATACCTGTATGGCACATGCTTGGCTCCATTGGCCAAGGCTAGGATGACATTTCCAAGGGCACCCAATGACAGACATTGGCCTCTCCCTCCATCTCGTGTTTGACTCAAATCAGACTCACAACTGCCCAAGTCCAGAAGATGCAGACGGCTACGACTCCCAGACACTGCAAAGTTATAGACAGCCTGTTAAAAGGGAAGTTCACTTCCAGAACAAAAATTGTTATCTAAGATGTTCATGTCTTTCTTTCTTCAGTCGATAAAAAATGATGTTTCTTGACAAAAACATTTCAGGAATTATCTCCATATAGTTGACTTCAATGGTGCCCCCAAGTTTGAACTTCCAAAATGCAGTTTAAATGCATCTTCAAATGGCTCTAAACAATCCCTGCCAGTCTTATCTAGCGAAATGATCAGTCATTTTCGAAATAAATTAACAATTTATATACTTTTTAACCTCAAACGCTCGTCTGCATGAACTCTTTTAAACATGAACTGTTTTTTTTTGGTTCAAGACAGGGTGTGCCGAAAAACTCCCATCTCATTTTCTTCCCCAATTTCAAAATCATCCTACATCACTGCAGAAGTACCGACCCAGTGTTTACAAAGTCAACATGCAAAGAAGATCAAATGCCCTTCACAAAAAAAGGTAAAACAGCAATGTAGGAGTTGAAGAAGAAAACGAGATTGGAGACATACACTAACTGTATTGACCCGGATTACACAGACTACGCATGTGCATCGCAGAGACGAGACAAGATTGTTTGAGGTTTATTTGAGGTTAAAAAGTATATAAATTGTCAATTTGATTCAAAAATGACTGATCGTTTCGCTAGGTAAGACCCTTCTTCCTTGGCTGGGATCATTTAGAGCCATTTGAAGATGCATTTAAACTGCATTTTGTAAGTTCAAACTTGGGGGCACCACTGAAGTCCATTATGTGGAGGTAATTCCTGAAATGTGCTCCTCAAGAAACATAATTTCTTATCAACTGAAGAAAGAAAGACATGAACATCTTGGATGCCAATGGGGTGAGTAAATTATCTGTAAATTTTTGTTCTGGAAGTGAACTTCTCCTAAAAACAGAAATTGACTTCCAATGTCCATGTTAAAGACTCTTTAGGCTTAAAATGGCATTTAAACTAAATTAAATCTATGAATGGCTTAGTTGCTCTGGAGATTTTATCATCAAAAGGGCCACAGGTACTGCACATCAAAGTGTTTTAGGGGACCTTATGAGACAGCAGTTGGATATAGGATCTCTGCTAGGTAAGTGGTGATTCAATATCCTTGGCAGTCCATCAAACAGCAAGCAATAAAAGTAAGTACAGCTAGTTAGATTACAGTCCCATGTAGGTCACTAGAGTAAAATTCATTCAGTATCATTACAGAAGATGCATTTATTTCACACTGAGATGGAGGTCATTAACCTCACGTCAGCAGGATTTACAAAGCCAGCCCTCGGAACCGCAAACCCTCTGTGAAGCGGGAATGCAAACGAGCTTCTCATTTCGTGCTGGGCTCTATAAACATCTCTGCAGTAGAGACTCCAGCCTCATTACATATTAAAATCTATTCTGGCTAGTGTCAATGGCCAGAACAGCCTGCATTGCAGCGGCGGGAGCGCAATACTAATGATCATGCTAATGTTGACATGCTGACTTGACAGGATGGCTACGCCCAGTAATGAAAACGTGCTAACCCTTCTTGTTAGCATTCTCGTAGAGCTGTTATCAGCGGGACTAAATTGAGGTAACTGATACTCTCTGTGAACATGGAGAGCATGATAATGGAAAAGTCAGGTATTGGCTGCCCACAGTAACAGTCTTCTCAAAATACTAATGATGCATAAAGATATATGATATGAATTCTTAGAAAGGCAGTATAACTTAATTTTTGCGGTGGAGTTAAATTGCCCTTGAAGTTGAATTATTTCAAGCCCTGCATGTTAAGATATGGATGTTTAAACTATTATTTTAACATTTCTTCTCATTTCTTCAAAGAAAAACAACCTTACATAAATAGCGTATCACATTTCAGTAATGGTTTCCTAAATAAATGAGAAAATGAACTCAGCAAGCCATACTTCCTGCTTTGGTGCTCTTCTCCATACGGTACTGGGAAATGTGTAGGGTGAAGAGCATGTGAGAATTCCGGCGGTCCTCTTCCTTAACATCAGATCTGCTGGTGCTGCGTGCTGCGAGAGCTGCATCTAGGAAGAATGCCGCCCTTTCTGCAGAGTACGCCCGCAACTCGCTCTGGTTCTGCAGCTGGACACAGAGATAAAAGAGAAGGGCGACAGAAGCAATTTGATGTTAACATTTTCATTTTGACATTACTGTGTACAACCATTCAAACATTTGAAAACATTTCGTAGACCTATATTAAAAACACTCTAATGCACCTGTGATCCACAGACCGGATCCTCTCGTAGGGAAATTCCTGTGCCCTGACTGTCCTGGGAAGTCCCTGTGGAAAAGTCAGCCAACAGATCTCGCAGCATCTCCTCCCTGCCGCAGATTTCCACAGCGGACACGCGAATGGAGAATCTTGTGCCAGCCTTCTCTTTCCTTTCCTCGATGAGCTTGAAGAGCCAAGAGATGGCACAGGGTGCCACACCCAAGCTCTGTGTAGAGCTGTCCCTGCCGATCATGGTGTAGCTTTTGCCTGTGAGGTAAAGGTGAGAAAGAAGATAATACTTTATCATTTGTTTTAATTGTCCTTACATGGTTCTTATCTAGTTAAAATTAAAAAATGACATTAGTGAACAGCGTTTGTCAATGTAGACATGATAAAAATTACACTGTCAACTGATTAACTTTGCTTGACTTAACTACATAATGATATAAGAGCAGGTCTATAATAGGATTTGTGTTAATAATAGGACTGTCTGTGTAAAACGCCCCTAAGCTAATAAAATTAGCCCACAAGGATGTTAGTCATGAGAGAATATACCATGTTAAAGCAGAGCAAATGAGCAGCCAAGCTAACTATGGGGGATTGAAGCAGCACGGTGGGAGGCACACAGTCTCTCACAGTGAGGGGCTGTACAACAAGAGAGTAGGAGAGAGAGAAACTGAGCGCTTTTCAAACACAAAGTGTAAAACGAGGGCACTTTGTGTTCAACAAGCTGCTATTACTACTCAAACACATATGCCCTCCCTGCGTTTTCTCTGCCTTCTTGTTAGGAATTTTCAAATGCAGCCAAAACAGTGTTTTTTGCGTCTCTTTTTGTCTCACCTCATGTGAGTGAAGGCTACTCTATCTAAAAATGAATTCTGAACTACAGTATGCATCATCTGTCAAAGCATGAGGAGTTGTGAAAGAGAGAGGTGGGTGATTATAACAATAAAGTCGATTACTGTAAAATATGGCTTACTAGGTTGAACAGATGTGTACTAACCGAGGTTGGCTTGACCAAAACAGAAGATGCAACCATCTGCCCCATTGACCACAGACTGGATAACCTCTGCCACTGTCCCTGAGCACACCTCCGCCTGAGGACACAAACTCAGATTTAGACACCAACTCAACTCATATAATATATTTATTCAGACAGACAGAATGACAGAAACAGAACAAAAGACAAACAGAATGGCAGAACAATAGATAGAATGGCAGACAGAGAAACAGATAGACAGAACAACAGAAAGAGTGACAAACAGATAGATAGATAGATAGA
>JAHKKF010520966.1:3537-31351 GCA_019740295.1 Labeo calbasu | reverse complement strand
TTTTAGCATAGTTTTTATTTTGTAAACCACATTTAGTCTCGTTTTTATTCGTCAACAATATTGCATTATTCATTTAATTATAGTCATCGTCACACAACCAGCATTTACGTTGCGTCTCGTCTCGTTTTCGTCACGTGATAAAGGTTCGTTGACGACGATATTTCGTCATAATTTTCGTTGACGAAAGCAACACTAGACTAGACTAAAACTAAAATTAAAACAGGCTGCCAAAAACAACACTAATGCCAAGGTGGGTGTTGTGAACTGTGTCTGAGCAATTCAGCATTTCATACAAAAAATTACAATACAGAAATTCTATTGAACCATTTATGGCGGTGTTTTTTTTTTACAACTTAAAGAGTATGTTGACAGTATCACCACATAGATGGACAATAGTGTTTTCATGATGTATCATTGGCCATATTGACTACACTGAACGTAAACAATGCCACTGAACCAGACGAAACTCGCATATTTTACTAACTATTGCTGCTGAAAATGGTCAGTTATTGCCATGTTTTGGGCTGTACTAATTGGCAGACCAAGAAAAACATTTGGAGTACCATAAACTACCAATACATATGATATTGCATTTCTGTCAGTAGGTCCTTCTAAATATAACACATTGCACCTTTAAGTAATACT
This sequence comes from Labeo calbasu, assembly GCA_019740295.1. NCBI lineage: Eukaryota > Metazoa > Chordata > Actinopteri > Cypriniformes > Cyprinidae > Labeo > Labeo calbasu. The sequence goes on along the minus strand of JAHKKF010520966.1, from coordinate 30,706 downwards.
GCTTGTACAAATCTTTACCACCTATTAGCTTTAGTTTGTCAAAATAAAAGTCCTTCTCTATATGATTTAGCAGCTTCCACACTTATTTTTCTGTGGTTTAGACAGAATAAATTAGCAGAACAAGGTACATTTACATCTGAGTGTCTCCAATATGGCTGCGGATCCGGGTAACTGACCAGACCGTGACATAAATGCAAACCCTCTGTTTGTACGATGTTTTATTTTAAATATCCAGAAACCACTAGAACAGTGTTATACATTTTGCTGACTTGTACTTACATTATGCAAAATGTTTCAAAAAATAAGAAATAAGCTATTTTAACTAGTGTTCCATCCCTTGTCATTGCGTCACCTGTCAATGGCGTCATCATCATTTTCCGGTTTTATTTTGTAGAAAACATGGAAACACCGAAGACGCTTTAATATTTTATGTGTCCTTTAATGTTTTATTTGACAGTTGACGAATGCACAGAGTAGCATTATAACGGAAATTTCAACACACTTGTATGTATCTAAAAACAGCCCTGCTTTACTGGAAGGGGGGGAAGCGATCGACTGTGGCATGATAAAAGCTCTGCTCAAGCTGTGTGTCGTGCTTCATACTACAGTGGCATTAAATCTTTAATACATTAGCTCATCCATGAAAATGATTTCTTCCTGAATCCCGTCAGATTGCATCAGCTATGGAGATGAAGACATCTCATGATTCCACACTCAGTCACAGCGTCACCAAACTATGCCTTTGTTTCTTTGTTTGTTTTGAATATGCACACACTAGTGGTGAGAAATACATACTTCAAAGGGATAGTTCACCCAAAAATGGTCATTAAAATTCGGTCATTAAATACTCACTGTCATGTCGTTCCAAACCTCGTTCCAAACAAAGATACTACCATGGCCAAGGCAAAAAAGTGTTAGGATGTCAATAAAACAGTTACTGTTTGTGCGCAAAGAAACCAAAAATAACGACTTTCTTCTCTCCCGTGGTAGTACCCTTGGTGTCTATGCAGGGTCAGAAAGCTCTCGGATTTCATCAAAAATATCTTAATTTGTGTTCTGAAGATGAACGAAGCTCTTACAGGTTTAGAATGACATGAGTAATTAAAGGCAGAATATTGTTTTTCGGGTAAACTTATCCCTTCAAATTAAATTGAAAGATTTTGTGGCCAAAAAGTTGGTTATTATTGTTATTTGGTTAATAATGAATAGTGAAATGCATTGCAGCTTTTAATGATTCAATATACTGGCTTTTACACAAGAGTTCTTTTTTAAAAAACCTCTTACTCTTTAAAAAAGCTCTTAATACTTTAATTTTAAAGAGATTTTATAATATGGCAAGTTCTTTTGGTAGGCAGGTGTTGTGATATAATTTATAAAAGAAAAATGTCGTACAGTTTCTTACTAGGATTGTATTATTTAGTAAATTACCTAACTTCCTGCATACATCCTTTTTAAGTTTTAAAAACTAACCAAGTGTTTATACGCTTTTACAGAGTCCGTTTGTCTGTTTTCTTTTCGTGTCTGCAGGCCAGACTGGAGGGCAACGTCAGGACCCTCAGGGAGGTATCCATCCCAGCTCGCCTGGACAACATGTCTATAAGAATGACTTTCAGTCAGGTGGGATCATTGAGTATGTCAAGGTTGCTTAAGAGAATTGAATGAAATAGCTGACCAAAAAAATCTAATTATATACTAGTCATTAGTCCACGTCTTTCTAATTCCAGGCCCAACATCAATGATGGAAAAGCCTGTCCAATTAGGAAACCAGCAGATGGGATCTACGGTAAAAGACAACAACATGGACTCTTTTCTGGGTAACCACTGCCTTGTTTGGTCTTGCTGACTTAAGGTTGTGGGTTCGATTCAGTTCATTTCCTCAGGCTGTGTTAAGTTTTAATGCAGTATCGCTCTGCTGCTCTATGCTTCAGGGTTCTCTCAGCCTGGAATAAATACTGGTATGAATATGAATGTTGGCATGGCCCCTTTCCAGAGCTCCAAACCCCCCAGCATGGGTGAACCTCAGAAGACCTCACCCTTGTTTGCCAGTGAACCACCCAAACCGAGTGAAACAAGCCCTCGTAACAGCCAGGAAAATTCTGCAGGTAAAGTCTATCACCACTTAAGGCATCTCACTGCAGTCTAGAACAGGTAAGACAGATTTTAAACACAGATATTAAGATACTAATTGAATTATTATGTTACAGAATGTCCTATGATCTCAGCTCTCATATCATTCCACTCTGTCCGGTCAAGGCATGGATGCCTCATCAGTCTTTTCATTAGATAATTGCTTCATAGTTTTTTCAACTGATGTGATAAGCAATAGTGAGCTTGTTAACTCTGGTACTGAATGCCTAAATATCTCGGTATTAGTGACTAAATTTATCTTGAATACTGAAATGTCCATTTCAAATCATTTTACATGATGGATCATAATAGTCAGTGATCATTATTCACAGTTTGTCCTTCGATTCCTGTCAGATTAGCCTGTGTGCATTATGGTAGAAGGCGTTTAAAGATTTATCTTCGGCCACTCTCTAATATTACTTTTTGAGTTTGATGGCTGTGAAATTTAGAAGAGAAATGTGTCTTCTGGCCCAGAGCCAGCTTAGAAGCCATTTCACATTTCAGACCTCATATATGAAATATAGATGTTACCGCCACTGGCACTTCCTCCAAGTGACTGTTTATAACCCTTTGATCAATGAAGAGCGCTAAGTCTGGTGAATGAGGAGAGGCATGTAAAATATGATGCAAAACAGAAAAACAATTTGGTTGGGTCTGGAAATTATTATGCTTTGATGGCTAGACTATAGCCCTGGTACACATGCTCCAAATTCAGTTAGCACTAGCAGTAGGTTTTGTTTCCCTCTAAATGTAACGTGTTTTGATGTTGTCAACCATTATGTGTTAAGTGTTTGTCTTGTTGTGGATTTTGGTTCATTTTAGTGACCTTTATTTGTCCCCAGTGCTGATATTTATACCGGGTATTCCATGTCATGTGACTCTTCTCTGTGGCTTTTCTTTGAGTCGGCCTCTCTGTGACTGTGCCTCTGTTGTTATCCCTGCCTGTTATTTCTCCATGAGTTCATTTGCCCATTTGCACTTTCACTTGATGTGCTCTCAAGTGAGCACATCGTAGTCTCAGCACATTCTCTCTCAGCCACTGCTGAAACTATTACACCCATTTAACTACTCTCTACAACAAATATGAGCATGATACCATGATCAGATCTGTTATCTTACATTAAGTACCTATATGAGGAACAGCAGTGATAGGACTTTATCAGGATGTAACATACAGATATCCAAAGAATTGAAAAGCTGTTTTGTTTTCTATAGAGCTGTTCAGTTTTTATGGCTAACTCTGAAGGCTAATTTGCCACTGGAGAATTTCCACTGGGTTTTCTTTTGTTCTGCAAGTTGAATGCTTAAAGGGGTAGTTCCCCCCAAAATTAATATTTTTGTCATTTCAAAGCCTTTGTTTATCGTTGGAACACAAATTAAGATATTTTTAATAAAATCCGAGAGCTTTCTGACCCTCCATAGACAGCAATGCAATGTTCAAGGTAGTAAGGACATTGTTAAAATAGTCTAAGCTACGAGCTACGAGAAAACTTTTTGTGCGCAAAGAAAACGAAAATAACAACTTAGCTCAATAATTTATTTTCCGTGTCAGTCTTTGACATGCGTTCATGACAGTACCACAATGCATGCATATATCCCATAAGTTGAAAATATGTTGTTAAATAAGACATCCAATTTGTCAAGCATATTTACACATTAGCTATGTTTCCATCAGCCTGTTTTAATGCACATTTTTAAGTATGGCAAATGATGGAAACACCTAATTTTAAAAAAATCCCTTAATTTGCAAAAAAGTTTTTACACTCGCTTGCGATGGTTTTTGACTTGTAAAAAATAGTTATTGCGAATAATAGGAGATGGAAATGCATTTGGCAAAAAAAATCCTCCATGTGCATCAAAAACAGTCCCGTGACTTTGCGCTATGGAATAATATAACCTGAGTGTACCGATCTTATTGCACAGCATCTGAAATGTTGTTATGGTCATTCTGAAATACTAGGGGTGGGGGAAAAATCAATTAATTTAGTCTTCTAGCGATTTGCATTGATTCACAAATTTCAAAAATCGATTTTCTAATTAATATAATAATAATAATAGCATGATGTTGTCGGAACAAAAAAGTAACAACAATGGAGAAGGAAAAACAAATACATCCTGCCACATTTTCAGCTAGGGCAAGTGTTTGGAAAAATATTATATTAATTATTGATCTGTTGTTATTATGGGAAGTATTAGGAAAGGGATTGAAAAAACGAACAATGCGTTCTACGGATCCACTAAATGGACATGGTTAGCCGTGCTAGCGGTAGCCTGTTACATTAGAGTACATAATATATATTTCACTTACCACATAAACAGAGTAAGGAGAGATGACTGAGAGGACGATGGCGAATGATTTGCAGATTCTGAGCACCACTGACAAACATGTAATCTTGTAAAATATGTGGTAAGTAGACCTACTGCCACTCTGTGTGATCACGAATCTCGAAAGTGAAAGTAAAACACAAACGCGCATTCAAAAGCGGTTTCAATGTCCCACATATTAATAACGGCTTCCTAATGCCTGCATTTTGTGTACAATATAATTACCCAATGATATAATTGCGAGAGAAAGCATTTAAATATATTTTTTCCTCTCATCTCGTATTTAGGAGTTTCGTAGTACATGTCATTTCCTTTCTGAACACGGTGTGATCGCATTCGGACACATCCTTAGTGTGAGGTATTTTAGATTTATTAGGAAGTTAATAGTTAATAGGAAACACTGATTTCTTGAGTCAGGACTACCCATACTATAGACTAGTGTGTTTTTGTATTAAAATCGTGAATTGATTTCTAATCGAATCGTGACCCCAAGAATCGATTTGAATCGAATCGTGAGGTACTGTAAATATCCCACCCCTATGAAATACCAGAGTAAAGTCTGTCCTCAAAGTATTTCTGTGTTATTGCCTCCCAGAACTGTCTTATACGACTGCGTTTCCATAGAGCAGGCATCCACGAAAGCAATGGTCGCATTTATTGTGTTTCGTCTGCTCATTCTGAGGCACAAGTAATTTATTATTATATGACAATTATTATATTTGTGGCTTCTCCCACTTTTCTTTGTGATATTTAGTGCCAGTTTATCAGGAAGTGATGATTTTGTTGCCTTTGACTCATGGAATGGAAACATTGCTTATTCGCAAATGTTTTATGCGTCATTCCAATTTTGCACACAAGCTAAATTCGCAACTTTGGATGGAAACAGGGCTATTATTGTAGTCTCTTTTAGTAACTTGTTGTCAACTTAAGACAGGCGTATACACTGCAAGTTCTTGCAGTCAGGTAGTTGTAAGTCTTTCAACGCCTTACAGTATTCCTGATCATTTTACAGAAACCATGGTTATGGCACGTTTTTGTAGCCTGGCAAGTTCTGAGGAAATCAGATCAATTTTTGTGCAATTTTTTGCATTTGAAAACATGGAGTCAAATGAGGACTGCTTGTGCTTTATAAACAAAAAAAGAATTTTGAAATCGGAAGCTCATAATTTGCTAGTCTCCACTTGTAATGTTTCACACAATACAAGCTGAAACATCAGCAATTTTCACACAATGGGAAGCATGCATATTTAGCTTGTTGTGAAAGTCTCCTCAAGTAACATTACTCTAAGATGAGAGGTCTTTTAATCATTAAAAAAAACTCTGAAAACCCATTGGAAATTTCCAAGAGAACCCATGGCTAATGCTAATCCTCTTCTGAGTTCATTGTGAATTTGTGAATTAGTGGATAGTGAATTTTGTCTGTCTTCATATCATCTTCTGGTGTAACGCACCATATGATGCAAGTGATCAGTGGTTCATAGGTAGCTGATCTAATGGATCTTATTAGCTGTTATGAGTTGGAGATGCACAAATTTTGTTGTCCGATGATTTGTATGGTAGTCAGTGACACTTCCTCTTCCTCTCTGTACACAAAGAAGTTTTGGGAAGCCCTTGGAAAACTGAGGAAATGCTTTCTACGGAGCAGTCCCATGCTTCCAAGGCAGAACAGACTCGCACTGATGCCTTGGGTTCCCAGAGTCAAGATGCAGCATCTGGTGAGGAAAAGTCCATCGAGGAAGGAAATGGAACGCAGCAGAAGCGAAAAAAGAAAAAACGCAAGAACAGGGAAGAAATGTATGACCTTCTGGACAGTCTTGGTTCCCCAGACTCAGAAGAGACTCCCTCCGAAAGCTCCAACCACGGCTGCCCCTCTCCTCCTAGTAGGGATGAAGAGATTTGGGAAAGCGAGTTCCAAGAAAGAGGGGGAGGACGCATCAAGGCCAAGAAGAGTAAAAGCAGGATGAAGCTACCGGAGGAATGGAGTGCTCCTTCAACCGTAATGGACATGGACTTTAGCAGCCCTAATTTGGGTGATTTAAAACCCCCATCCAGTGCTAGCATAGATCAGGGAAGCGCACCGCCCTCACTCACACCTGAACCTCCGCACCTCACGGACACTCAAGCATGCAGACCCCAACCAACCGGGCAGGCAAGCACTGAGTCCACTGCGAATCCCGTAGGTGACTCAACTCTCAAGATTGACAGGGATATGTTTGATAAGGATAAACTGACTAAAGATGATATCAGTAAGTCTAGCCTAGAGTTGCCTGGTATTCATCCAGGCATGGACTTAACTGATCCCAACCAGAGGTCAACCCTTACCCTTAGTCCAACTCAGAGTGTTATGTTCCTTGACTCAGTGCTACAGGAACAGACCCCAGATGCGAGCCCCCCATCCCAGAGCACCCCCGTGAAAACCCCCATCCCTCACACCACTGCCACAGAGGCTGCTCCCGATCTGACCACTGGCTCACTGTCCGCCGGCACAGACATCCCTGCCTGTCAGAGTGCACCAGCTGTTAGTCACTCTTTCCCAACAATTCCCCCCAGCACAGCGGTGAGCTTAAAACCCGAAGCTACGCCTTTCATCCCTTCACAAACAGAGCAGAAGGAGTTCCCGCCGGCACAGCCCCCCCTACTGGAAGGTTGGTGATAATGAAGACTGTATGGAGATGATTTACATAATGCATGGCTCAATGAAGTGGGCCCTCCTCTGCTTAGCTATCTCTGTAACAGAAAATACTGTAGCAAGACACTAGTACTCCATGTTTTTCTTTCTTTCTTTCTCTCTTTCTGTCTTTCTTTCCTTCTTTCTTTCTTTCTTTCTTTCTTTCATGTCAGCCCTCTATAGCTTGGACCTTTGCTGCATGTAATCCATTCTTATAATAAAGATGTTTAACATTTCAGTGCAGTCATAACACACTGATCGCTATGCATCACGACTGGCAGCCGACTAACTGTTATTCTTTAGTTTACCATTTCCTGGATTTCCAGATTTCTCTTGGTCACAGCATCCCTCCAAATGCACTTGTCTTGTAGATGTGTGTCAGCTAGTCAACTGTCTATGTGGGATTGTACATTTTCTAATCATTCTGTGGGTGAACAGCTTTCTGTATGTCACTCCTTGCCATCTTATGCTATATGACTCTTTATTCTGCTTTAGTCTTGTTCAGAACTGTCAATCCAATGTTTATGAGATTAAGAGGTCTGTCTGCCAATTCACCTGCTACACGTAGATTTTGAAATTGTTATCTTTAGATGTATTCAACCTTTTGATTTATAGCAGATAGAAGTTTTGTGAGTATGTGTTAATGATGTTCTTCTCTTCTTCCTTTCATGTTAATCACTATTTGAACAACACTGGACATCAACCAGGTAAGAAAATATCTCATTATCTTAATGTGAATTGTTGGTGCTGCTGCTATGATTTGGGTGAACTGATATTTAGATCTTTGCTGTGAGATCTTTTGCTCAATTACAGTTCTTTAAAAAAACTAAAATAACTGTTAAATGTAATCTTTATCAAATTTAAAAATAAATTTCCAATTTCATACTGTACATTATGCTGAGAAGCCTGAATTCACTTGTAGTATTTAAAAAGGTTGGTTTTAGATCTTAGTGCTTTATTTTTCATTTATTTAAACAAAAATACTACAGCATTTCAGCCATTTTTGTTATCATTTTTAGCCATAACATCATCCATATTAGAAATCTCAAAACAAATAATTAAGAATAGAATTTATTTCTAAGTATAGTTTTTTTCCTTTAATCATCTGATCTTAATGTTGTCATTAAGGCTATAATGTACAATGTTTTCTTTTCAAAGCCTTTATATGGGTGTTACTCAGCATTCTCACTAATCTCTGACACTGGATGTGAAACATTAGATTGATTTAGTTTGGTTTAAAAAAAAAAAAAAAAAAGCTTAAAGAACTTAAAAGGATAGGCCACCCAAAAATGAAAATTACCCCATGATTTACTCACCCTCAAGCCATCCTAAGTGTATATGACTTTGTTCTTTCATATGAATACAATCTGAGTTATATTAAAAAATTTTCAAGCTCTTCCGGGCTTTATAATGGCAGTGAATGGGTGTTGAAATTTTGAAGTCCAATAAAGTGCGTCCATCCATCATAAAAAGTGCGCCACACAGCTTTGGTGGGTTAATAAAGGAGATTAATTCCAGAACAAAATTTTACAGATAATTTACTCACCCTCTTGTCATCCAAGACTTTAATGTCTTTCTTTCTTCAGTCAATAAGAAATTACGTTTCTTGAGGAAAACATTTCAGAAATTTTCTCCATGTAGTGGACTTCAATGGTGCTCCCAAGTTTGAACTTCCAAAGTGCCGTTTAAATGCAGCTTCAAAGGGCTCTAAACGATCCCAGCCGAGGAAGAAGGGTCTCACCTAGCAAAACGATCGGTCATTTTCGAAACAAATTGACAAATTATATACTTTTTGACCTCAGATGCTTGTCTTGTCTCATCTCTGTGATGGACATGCGTGAAAATCGCCTTCAACGACAAAATCGTCGTCCATCGCTGTTTTGCCATTTTCTGTGAAGGGCATTTGATCTTCTTTGCACGTTCACTTTGTAAACACTGGGTCGGTACTTCTGCAGCGATGTTGGGCGATTTTGAAGTTGGGGAAGAAAACGAGATGGCAGTTTTTCGACATACCTACTGTCTTGAACCAGAAAAAAACGCAGTTCACGCAGACTTAGACAAGACGAGCGTTTGAGGTTAAAAAGTATATAAATTGTCAATTTGTTTTGAAAATGACCAGTCGTTTTGCTAGATAAGACCCTACTTCCTTGGCTGGCATAGTTTATAGCCATTTAAAGCTGCATTTACATTGCATTTTGGAAGTTCAAACTTGAGGGCACCTTTGAAGTCCATTATATGGATAATTCCTTTTTTTTTTTCCTCAAGAAACATAATTTCCTATCAACTGAAGAAAGAAAGAAACGAACATCTTGGATGACAAGGGGGTGAGTAAATTATCTGTAAATTTTTGTTCTGGAAGTGAACTTCTCATTTTTGTAAGAAAAATATCCATATTTATGTAATCTCTAGCTTCCGCTAACTGTCATACACACGTTTACGAGATGGGGCATTCCATCGGATGACATATTAAATAGGCGTAGCGTAAACTCGGTGAGAATATGCTAGTCTCACAAGAACCAAGTAATTTTTTAAATATTTGTTTCAACTTTTTTAATATAACTTCAATTGTATTCTTCTAAAAGAAGAAAGTCATATACGCCTAGGATGGCTTGAGGTTGAGTAAGTCATAGGGTAATTTTCATTTTTGGGTGAACTACCCCTTTGATGTGAGAGGAAATTTCCATTTACTAGACTGTTTATCTATTCAAATTACCAGTGAATTCAAGAATAGAGTGGTTAGAATTAGCTATTTTTAGTAGGTGATATTTATAGGTTGAATTCATACTCCCTATCGTATTTTTTTGTGGCTTTCTCTGTTTTCATCTCCCTCTCTCTCACACAAACACACACACATCTCCTCCTGTCTCTCCCATCCTCTTGCAGCAGCTCATGTAAAATTGATGGCTTGGCCATTCGCCATTATATAAGACTTATAGAGTTGTTCTTTTTATAGCTTGTGATTAGGGTGTGTTCAGAGACGTTTGAGAGGTGCTGCACTCTGGCAGAGATATTGAGAGATATTGAGTAATGGGCGGTAGCTTTGGATTAAAAGCTAACACAGAGATCCCTGATGACGTCTCGAATGACGTAAAGAGTCAGGACTTTCGCTGCATTTCTGCCGTACAGGTTATATCCAGCTATTCATCTAGTTTTTGACACATCGCTTGGTCTTCTCTGGATTTCAGTCTTATAAATACAGAAATAAGAGATGCCCTTTTCGGCCCTTTAGTCTCTTCCTTTACTCGCATCAGCCTTCTCGTCCTTTCTTGCCCTTGCTCACTCACTTCCTCTCCCTCCCCTCGGGTGGTTCCGACCACACAGGGCCCTAATATCAGCAGCTGCATTGACGGGGAGACTGTTGCCATGGATATGGGAGGCGGTTTCCTTGGTGATGCAGCGAATAGGACCTGCCAAAGAACAAGCTAGGGTGTAACTGTAGGATATGTTCCAGAAATAGAAACTCTGTGACATAGCTTCCCGATTACTCAATGAGCATGCATCTTCTACCCCACGCTAAATGTGTTAAATGCCTTTCTGATGCTGTGTTTTCATTACTGAAAAGAACGTTGTGATATTTTAATTGTGAACAGATTTTAAAATATCGAGATTGCACTGGCATAAGACTGCTCTATTTATTCAAAAGCTGTTTATGGTCATTGTGAAACTCTAAAATTGATTGTAATGTAAGTACATTTTAATATAATAACATTTAAGCAATAACTTTTTGTATTCAAAAATGGCAGTACTGTATATGTCCATGTCAGTTGCGTTCATTTATTGTCTAAATGTCACATAATGACAACAAAAAGGATTATTTTGACAAATAGAGCAAGATGCAAGATGAAAATGCACTAAGAAATGCAATGAAGCGACTGGAAGTTTCAATATCCCCTGTATATTGAACCATATTATGTAGTGCATCTGACATGTGCTTATGCAACAAAATCCATTCACAAGAATCTGGCCCATTAGCAGTGAGATAGTCAGAGAGAAAAGACTTCTTTTGTGTCTGTCACTGGCCTGGAAGGCCACTGCAGCTGATGCATTGTAGTTTGTGTGTGTGTGAAGTTCACTCTAATTAAGGTGCCTGAGCCAATCAGACTACACATGATGAATTACGACATCACATGCCTCTGCTCAAATCTGGAAGGGCGTATGCAGCGGGAGCCAGAAAAGTAATATGTAATACAGGTTTTGTGGTGTTCCTGATATAGTTTTAAAACCATGGTTTTTACTGCTCACATTTTTCATGTTAGAATGCCTGTAATTAACTGGGGTAGTAGGTTACCTAATATAGAGGTTTAAATGTATGTGCTATTTCTGTGCAGATGCTGTAAAGTGCTGAATAATGCAGAACTCGGCTGTTGTGACCGACTGTGGAAGTGATTTATGTAGCTCAGGTCTTTTTTATTTTATTTTTCATGAATAATTGTCTAGCTTGTAATGATTATCAGGTGTGTGTCACCATAAAAACCTTCATTTCTCAAAGACAGAAGACAGTGAGAGGACATGACTGAACTGGAATGGCACTTATGTTCAAAGACTCATGTGTGTAATGGCTAGAGGGAGAGTTTTTTTGTTTGAAGGGCTAGTGTGTGACATCTGATTTATCTGTTTGAGTGTAAGAAAACTTGTTTTGGATGTTTTTTCCCTCAAGAGCCACAAACACATTGTAATCTGCACAAAACATGTTTATCCATTCCATGCAAACAGATGGCTATTTTGGGTTGCTTTGCATTCTACAAACTGCTGGGTTAAATACAACCCAGCGCTGGGTAAAATATGGACAAACTACAAAATATGGTTGTTTTGACCCAGCGGTTGGATTACTACCCAGAATGTTGGGTTAAACATTGAACCCAACCTGCTGGGTCAAAACAACCCAATCGCTGTGTATGTCCATATTTTACCCAGTGCTAGGTTGTTTTTAACCCAGCAGTTTTTAGAGTGTGTCTTTTACCTTGTGTTGTTCATGGTGTTTAAGGATGAGGGCATGTGTGCTACCTGTCTACGTTGGCATTGGTCTAGTTTGGCTGGCTTGATTGGTAAATGCTTTGAAGTTTAATTGAATGCACACCTTTAAAATAATGATGCTTTCTACTCTTTTTTTGTTGGAGTTGATATAGTTCAGTTATATTATTTGCAAATACCATTGTTTTTCTCAGCTGTCCACAATTGGTCAGAACAGACCAATTTTGGGTCGCCACCCACTATTAAAGACCACTGCATGTAAACATAAACCAAGGCACTGGCGCAGTCACATTTGGGCAGGAAATATGATTGCTATTGCAGCATGCATTCAGGGTCCTCGCTGTGGTGAGATGCTTGAACTCTTGGACAAATTCCAATCTTATGACCATACCGCCATTTTACGTTTGTGAAATGTCCACTGAGTGATGCTAAAAGAGTGTTCAGTTTTGTCCTGGAACAGATGGTACCATTTTTCGCAAAAAAAGCAAATAGAAACACACCCAAAGAGTGCACACATACACTACATGATGTAGGTTAGACTACAGCGTGAGCATATTTAGAGTTCACGCTTTCACTGTGTGATTTAGCCTATTAAAATACATTTAGAATTCCTCCAAAATTCAAGATAATGGGCAAAATGCCCCCATATGACTTTTAAATGTCTTTCATATGAATATCAAATGATATAGTTAATATCACACAAAAAGTGACGTTTTTCTCCAAATATCCGCATGATTTTAAATGTGATGATTTTGTTACTGAAGTAATCAGTCGTTGAACAAATTGGTTAAATAAATGACTCAATGACTCAACCATGCAGTGATTTCCCGCCACCTACTGGCAATTTTAGGTTTCTATTAAAAGTATTTTTTTCCCCAGTCATTTTTAAATATCAGTATTCATCGTTTGGAAAAACAAATCAAAACATTATTGATTAAGGATGTAACAACATTATCAATATCGTGATATCGCGATAGCAGCACTGTCTTGATATTATCATGGTCACATGACGATATGAAATAATATAGGTCTTCAAAAAGTGTCGATTTTTTAAATTCTTAAAAGGTCTTTAAAGTTATGTTTTGGGCCATTATGTTTTGGCACAGTATTTGTCAAACAAACTAAAACCGAAAGCACAATATGTTTCGGTGCACATTTCAAAGCAAAGTGCGCACTTCGTTCAGGAGATCAGCATGTGATCCGGTGTTTTCCGTGCCTCAGAACGGCTCCAAGGACTCTCATTAAATGTAACACGCATTCTTCAGAATATCTTCTTTTGTTTTCCACAGGGGAAAGAAAGTCCAACAGGTTTAGTAAAACACAAGAGTGAGCAAATGATGATAGACGTCTCATTTTTGGGTGAACTATACCTTTAATACACTCTCATAAGAACTGAAAGGCACAGTAAACAACAGAGGTCACACTTCCATCAGCCTCATGTGTGAGAGGTGGAGGAATATAATGGTTCAGCTGATTGCTCCAAATGTGATTGATACCGATGTTATTGTGTTGAGTGTGGGACACAGCACCTGAGGACCAGGCAATGATGACATCCTCCGTCACCACGGCTGAGGGTAAAGGTGCACGCTTGCGTCTGCTAGAACATTCTGAGCACCGAACGAGACAATGTGTGAGTGAGAGAGAGAGAAAGGGGTATTTATAAACACGCTGGATGCTAAAAGCAAGGTTTTCAGTGCGGAGCATCCAATAAGGACGCGGCTCCCGTGATCACGTGATCCAAGACTTGGAAGGAATGTGCGGACAGAATTAGGGTGAGAGAGAGAACGAGAGAGAGGAGGGGGATTTGGGAGAGAGAGACGCAGAGTCATCTCAGCCTCGGCGTTGAGGGAGGTTTAGAGACCAGCGTTATAGACTTACTCAATGCCGTTTACTGACGGATAGACACCTTGATACAGAACAAATATATTTAGAGAGGCAACTGCAAGGATGTCATCCCAGCGCTCAGAGTGCAGAGATCTGTGCTCAGTGCCACCCTCCATGCCAGGCTTGGCATCGTCAACAGCTGCCCAGGGCTGGAACTGGCAGCAGGGGCAGCCAGGCGGTCTACAATCCTCCAAACTGTTAGAGGACGACAAGCAGGACCTCTCCACCAAGTCGACAGCACTCAGCCAGGAGGCGGACCAATGGGTAACCAGTCACCAGAGCAGCAGGGGTGGGAAGAATTTGGGCAGTGCAGCAGAAAGTCCCACAAGCATCTCGTCCTCTCCATCACCCGTGTCTCCAGGGAAAGTCCTTTCCACCAATGGGGTGACATCAGGACCTTCACCGAGGAGTGGTATCTTGACATCTTCAGTCTGCGATTGGGATCCGCCCCCCAGCATCTCGAAAACAGGCCTTGCGCCGAATTATTGCGTGATCGGCGTGGTGAATGACAGCTATGTGGAGGGCGAAGTTGGGGGCACAGCGGAAACACGCCCCCCCGTGTCACCCCCCGTGCAACAGAGCCGTGTGGTCCAGCGCACCATGTCAGACAGTACCCACCTGACAGTGCCTGCTAGCCTTCAGCTGCCCGATAAATATCCTGGCAAGGATGCGCCACCACCCCAGACCGCCGTCAAATACTTCACCGTAGAGGACAAACAGAGTGTTCCACCATCCATGAGTATCCCATCAGCCCCTACGTCAAAGAAAGAACAGCCTGCTGGTGCACCACAGAGTTCTGAAAGGATACAGTTACCACCACAGCCATCGGGAAGTGGAAATGCCGTTTCACCACCTGCCATTCAACCTAAAGGTGTCTGTAATGGTAGGTGAGATCAGCTGCTGTGATCTCCATGGCTGGGATTTGTTTAATGGTGGCTCTGTAGATCTCTGGTTTTTGAATTACTTGTGTACTTGTCTTTGCATCAACAGATGCGTTTTACTTTATCTGTGTGACTGAGCTGAACATACACTACCATTCAAAAGTTTGGGGTCCTAATATTTTTTAAATATGCCTCTTATGCTTACCATGTCTGCATTTATTTGATCAAAAATTGAGTAGGAACAGTAATATTGTGAAGTATTATTACAATTTAAAATTGCATTTTTCTCTTTTAATATGTTTTAAAATGTATTCCTATGATGGCAAAACCCTTATTCCAGTTACCATTGTCACATGATCCTTTAGAAATAATTCTAATATGCTGAAATGGTGCTAAAGAAACATTTCTTATCAATATTATTATCAATATTTGATGAATATACAGTTCAAAAGAACAGCATTTATTTGACATATAAATATTTTGTAACAAGATAAACGTATTTACTGTCATTTTTCTATTAATTATTATTATTATTATTATTATTATTTTAATCTGATACCAAAATGTTGAATGGTAGTGTATTTTGTTTTTGTGGCAAACATGCCTTCAAAGACGGTCTGTTATTCAGTTGAGGTCAACTGTTAATTATATTACCAAAATAAGTGGGATCCATGCATGTTATTGTTTATTTAGTACTGAGTGTATGATTTTGAGATCCATCTTTTCACACTGAGGACAACTGAGGGACTCATATGCAACTATTACAGAAGGTTCAAATACTCTCTGATGTTTTTTTCCTTTTGAAGCATCAGTGAGCATTCAAACCTTCTATAATAGTTACACATGAGATAGATCTCAAAATCATTTAGTCATTGTTGGAAAGGGTTCAAATACACAGAGATGCTAGAAAACCAAAGAATTTGTGGGACCTGAAGGATTTTTCTAAAGAACAACTGGCAGATTAACTGTTTAGGACAAATAAGGGACTCATGAACAACTATCACTAAACAAAAAAACACAGCTGTGGATCACTCAGGTAAGAAAACAGTATTAAGAATTAAGGGGATGTAAACTTTTGACCTCAACTGTAGATGGTTGTCGCTGCAAATTACTGAGCACTGTTATTAGAATGAATTAAGGAAATGGTTAGGGTTGTGTTGTTTAGCTTAAATCAAATAGTTAACTCTTCAGTGTAGATTTAATCAAAGCCAGAACATCTTAGCTACATGTATGCTGACAGCTGATCATGTATGAATTTTCTACATTTTAAAACACTTAAAACCTCTTTATTGAAAGAAGTGTTGCTGTTAGTGCTCCAGCAGGTGTTATATGTTGTGTGTGTATTAACACACCTGATAAAGACAGATTGCCAGATGCAGAGGTTATAGATATGGCTACGACATAGACAGAAAGATGGATAAGACTTGCTGTGTGTGCCTCTGGCCGCCTGCAGGGATTCTCAAAAATATCAGCAGAGTAACCTTTGGATGTCCTTTTGTCATAATTTGCTTTCGCTGTACTGAGATGAGCCCACGTTTCGCACGTCTACACTTTGGCATATTACCATCCATTTATCCATCTGTAACTGTGCGGAGAGCTTCAGAAGAAGATTTAGAGTTATGGTTTTCATCCAGAGTCTCTCAAGGCACCCTATTGAAAATATATTAAATTGAACTAACTAATGATCTCTCAAGCATTATAAGCATTATATTCTTCGTGAACGTTATTAAAAAGTGTCATGTAATCTATCAGATTTTAGGTTGAAAAATCTCTGGTGTAGAGAACAAAACAAGGAAATGTCATTTATTTTGAAAGAACTTATATTTATTCTTCGTATCAAAATAACAAAATAATAAGATCACAGTGTAAAAAATAAAATAAAAATATACTTTACTTAAATATTGCCAAAATTAAACTGAAATAAACTGGATGTTTTTGACATTATGTTGGCCCGTCACATCTTTCAATGAGCATTTATCATCCTGTCTCAGGAACAGTGTGCTCTTTCTTTCTGTCCTTTCTTTCTTTGTTGTTTTTTTTTTCTGCCTCTCTTTCTCTCTCTCACAAACACACACGGTTTTTGGTGTTTTGGTCTTCCGTTGGCCATTGATTTTTCACTTTGTGGGGAGAATGGTGCCAAGTTACATAAGGCATCCAGGCTGACAATGTGCTTTTCTGTCTGTCCGCTCAAGGCACTGTCACTTTCTGTGCCCTTTTCCATGACCTCTCATGCTCATCTACTCTCATTCTTATTGTCAGAATGTACTAAGACTGAGGCATAAATTGTAGCTTACTGCTAATTTGATATCTTTGATTTTAAAACAATCCTTGTGTGAACAAACATACATTGTAATGATCGTAATGCCAATGCTAAAGATACGTTCGTGTGATTAAATATGTGAATTTCAAATTTGTCTTTTCAAAGTGAAAGAAGACAAGACAGCCAAAGAGAAAATGGAGAAGGTGGAAGCTGCTCCGAAGATGGAAAACGTCAACATAATTGAGAAGCAGGACAAGCCTGAGAAAACAGAGAAGATTGATCACCTAAACAAGAAAGATGAGATCACAAAGAAAACAGACAGTGTGGATAAGACTGAGAAGAGTGAGCAGATCATCAAAGATGAGAAGAAAGTCGAGAAAGAGGAGAAACATGACAATAAAGCTGAGAAAAACGAGAAGGTTGAGAAAGTAGACAAACCTGAGAAGACAAGCAAGGAGAAAGAGGAGAAGAAAGACAATGGAGAAAAAGTGGACAAGACAGCCAAAGCTGAGAAGAATGCGACGTCTGCTAAAGGACCTGCTAAGTCTCCAACAGCTAATGGGAGCAAGGACGTGACCAGCTCGGACAGTAAGGCCAAGGTAAGACTTAAAAACCAAGAGACTTCATTCACTTAATATGCTTTTTGATTTAAACTGCTATATTTAAAAAAAAAGGTGTTTGCTCTCATTTTTCCATCTTTATAAAGAATAAAGATCGATTACCCAAACTCACAACTTATGATTTATGAACAATTTGTACAGCCATTGCTGCTACCTTGATTTTATCATGCTCCCATGTTTGCATCTAGTTTTTCTTTTGTGCTTTTTGCAAATACGTGCATATAGCCTTCAGTTGGGTCAACCAAACAAAGCTCAGCAAGACCAAACTCGCTGTCCACTGGAGACAGTGCAGGTGCCACCAAACGCACCTCTCCCACCACCAACTCTGCCAATAAAAAAAGCCCTATGCCCAAGGCAACAACCCCCACTGCTGGCACCAAGAAAACCCCCACCACCACATCTACTGTTGAGACTAAGGCCAAGGTGAGTTAATGCCATTTCCCTCACCTGTGGTTTGGCACCCGGCCTGCAATCCACAGGGGAGACCATTTGCGACTTTCTCTGGTGCCCATCTCTCTTCCCTTAAAATCAGCCCATGGTTTGCCCTCTGTGTCGTTGTCAACTCAAAATGTTCTATCACCAACAAATTCCCAAGAGAGAGGCATGTTTTTAGGCTATTAGATAAAATATAAGGCGCAGTTTTATTTTGCAAGGACAGATTTCAATTAATTTGACAGGGCTAATTATATGCCTCTCTGTTGTGATCAGGTTCTAAATGACTTTTTCTCCAGCTTTCATGCATGGTGCTTGTGGATTATGAATCTATACATAATTCATTCTCACCTTTTTATCTAGTGTCATCTCTTCTCTGCTCATTTACTATACGGGTGATTTTTCACTTAGGGGAATTTTTGTCCATTAGTTATGAAAGCCCGTTTCCACCACTGAATAAAAACGAAAAAAAGGTAAATGCTATTTTTTTTCTCACAGTTCTGACTTTTTTTCTCGCAATTGAGAGTTTACATCACGCAATTCTCAGAATTGTGTGACACAAACTCACAATTATATTTCTCTCACAACTGTGAGATATAAATTCGCAATTGCGTGTTATAAAGTCAGAATTGTGAGATATAAACGCAATTCTCAGAAATTAAAGTCAGAATTGCGAGATATAAACTCACAATTGCGAGTTATAAAGTCCAGTTTTAAGGGGAAAAAAGACGTTTATATATCACGATACTGACTTCAGTATCTTGCAATTGTATGTTATAAAGTCACACTTGTGACTTTTTTTTCTCAGAATTGCATAATATAAATTTACAATTTACAATTGCT
Source organism: Labeo calbasu (assembly GCA_019740295.1). Taxonomy (NCBI): domain Eukaryota; kingdom Metazoa; phylum Chordata; class Actinopteri; order Cypriniformes; family Cyprinidae; genus Labeo; species Labeo calbasu. The sequence continues at coordinate 11,695 of JAHKKF010520966.1, read as the reverse complement.
GTAGTTCGAACTTTTTTCTCACAATTGTTAGCAATATTTATTTTTTTCCGCAGTTGGGAATATGTACAATTATAAGCTTGTATCTCGCAATTTTGGCTTTTTTCTCGCAGTTGAGTTTAGATCTCACAATTCTGACTTTTTTTCTCACGATTGTGAGTTTGCATCTTGCAATTTTGACTTTTTTCGCAGTTGTGAGTTTATATCTCGCAATTTTGACTTTTTCTTACAATTGTAAGTTTGTATCTCGCAATTTTGACTTTTTACTCGCAGTTGTGAGTTTATATCTCACAATTTTGACTTTTTTTTCTCAGAATTGTGAAATATAAACTCACAATTGAGAGAAATGGTGAGAACTGCAAAATAAAAACTTGCAAGTCAATTTTTTTCTCACAGTTGTTAGTATCTCACAATTCAGATTTTTTCCGCATTTGCGAGTTTTGGGGAGGAAAAAGACTGTTTATATATCACAATTTATATCACAATTCTGACTAAATAACTTGCAATTGTGTGTTAGAAAATGACAATTGCAAGATATAAACTCGCAATTTTGAGAAAAAAGTCACAATTTTGACTTTTTTCTTGCGCTTATATCTTACAATTCTGAAAAAAAAGTTCTTTACATTTACAACTTTACATCTCGCAATTGTGAGAAAAAGGTTAGAATTGTAAGACAAAAAGTCGCAATTACCTTTTTTTTTGTTTATGTTCATGGCTTACATAATTAGTTAAGGGAGTTTTTTATTCTTATTATTATTATTATTATAAAAGACATTCTATGTTTGTTCCCTACAAAAAAAAAACAAACAAAAAAAAAGCCATTACAGTCACATACAATATCAGAGATCCACACCAGTACCCAATATACCAAAAAACATTTGAAAGTTTATTAAGACCATGATCAAATCTTTCATCTGGTCATGCCATGAAACATTTCTTTTTTCAAGATTTGAAGCAGTCAAACTCTGCCTTAATTGAACTATCACCCTCAAGCATTAAGCCACCCTTGAGCCACGTTTATGTATGTAACTCATCTAATCAACCTCTTAACTTTAACTCCTTATCACTGGTTGTGTAGTGTTCTGACGTCTTATTGTTTTCTTCAGTCTTCTGAGACAGCAACTCAGCGTCGCCCTCCAGTGCCAAAGGCTAAAGCTGCATCTGCTCCCACATCTAAAAATGGCACTAGCACCCCAACTACCACCTCTGCCCGGCGCTCCTCTGGTGAGTTGTTCATATAGAACTTAGTCATGCTAGATGTCATATTGAATTTTACAGTGATGACAATGGAGGCATAGACTTACAGTCTTTATAATTGTATGCATAGTCTAAAGCAGTGGTTTCAATCCTAGTCCTGAGGACCCACTGCTCTGCACATTTTGTATGTCTCCCTTATCTGTCTCCCAATTTTTGGGGGGTTTTTTTCTTTGTTGAAAGATTTTGTAAAGATATTTCAGCAGTCAAACAATTGGTACATTGCACTTCTGTCCCTCACAGCCTCATTTTGATTCCTTTCATGGCAGTATCATGACTACAGTCTGTTGTAGCTCAGGTTAAGCATTCAGTGATTTAAAGTCAGGGTAATGATGTAATGGCATTTATATGTACATAATTTAATTTGATCCTGTGTTTTCACAGCTACAAAAACTGAAAACCAAGCAGGAGAGGTGAAAAAGACAAGTGCAAAGACAACACCAGGTGAGAATGAAGCAATATCATACCGTTAGAAATAGACGTTAATATAAATTACATATAGTACAGTATATGAAATTTACAGTCACATCCTAGCAATGATATTTACATAAAGTATAAAACTGTATCAGATTGCTTTAGTATAATTGCCATCAAAATATAAGTCAAGTTATAATTTGTAAAGTAAGTTGCTCTTGCACTGGACAATTTAGAGACTGCTTGTTTCTTGGCATATTGTTCTAGAAGTTGCTTTAGGACAGACAGTAATTTTGGAACTTGTGATTTTCAAAAGCTCTCCCCATTTTTATGTGCAATATGAATCATTAAACCATCTACCTACCAAGCCATCAAGACATTAAAGAGATAGTTCATCCAAAAATGAAAATTCTGTCATTAACTAGTCACCCTCATGTCGTTCCAAACCTGTACGACCTTCATTTATTTTTTGGAACACAAATTGAGATATTTTTGATAAAATACCAGAGCATTCTGACCCTGCATAGACAGCAATGCAATTACCACGTTCAAGGTCCAGAAAGTATCCCATTTAAATTAGCAGAAACACTGAATTAAGTTAAATATATTCTGGTTAAATAAACCAACAGTCCAGCAGATTCAAGCATAGAGAAATACTCTTTACAGTGGTCAGCAGAGGTGCTTATGCGCAAATAAAGGTGCTTACTTGTCTGTAGCTGTTACTGAATGCTGATTTGATGGGGGCTTAAAGAGCGGGGTGAGAAGTTTACCTCTACTGTTTCCTGAAAACACAGCAGTTCTTAGCTAATACACACTGACTAGTGCATTTGTTAGTCATCAAATCTGAAGCTGCTGACAAAGTCAGGGATAGACTTACTCACAGAGGCCTGTCTGAAAACATCACACTGATAGAGCCTTCAACTCCTCTATACCTCTGTGTACACAACTTGTCACTCTGATGAGGGCTTGCCACTTTTCTGGTGGCTTAGGAAGAAGAAATATTCATGAGGTCAACGACAACAAGATTCATCTCTCTTTGGCCTCTCACGCATACTGTATTAAACCTCCTGGGTTGTGATGTTTGCTGCTACAGTAACTTGCATTTTATTTTGCAGTTAAAACAACTCCAAAAACAACTCGCACGCCACCCTCTGTCACCAGCACGGCAGCCACCAACGGGACCCCGACCCCTCGTCCCTCCCGCATCACCAAACCCCCCGTACCTAAGCAGACTCCCCTAGAGAGGAAGCCTCCTGTACCTCGAGCCCCCCGAAACGTCCGGCCCACCAACGCACCACTGCCGGATCTAAAAAACGTGCGCTCGAAGATCGGTTCCACCGATAACATGAAGTACCAGCCTGGAGGAGGCAAGGTGAGTTGACCAGTCAAGAGAGAACCAGCAGAAATTGCATGTGCGCAAGGAATGAAATATACACGTACAGTAGATACTGCACTCAACCTCATTTCTTTACAGACTTAGATTCAATTTGATGCATTATTTGGCAACACATGATCATAAGCTCATGTTCTGCACTATTGCTGCTATTGAACACATTACGAAATTTCAAATTGTGTTATAGTTGCGTACGTCTCATGTCACTGCTGGTCGATGTAAATGCCATTATTCATTTGATTGATCCTGAACTTTAAGATACTGTCAGTTTTGACTGCACGGCTTCCAACAATGTTCTGTGATTGACATCCACCTGACAAAAGGAAACAAAGCTCCTACATTTTATTCAAAAACTGTAGAATTAATTTGTCTGTCTTTCATAGCCATCTCCCAGCCACCTATCCTTCCCCACTCTTTGAAATAAAAAAGACCTTGTGTAACAGGATTCCCGAAAGGGTTTTTACTTTTCAGGGAAGATCTAGAGAATGCAATGCATTAGGACCGGCTGTTTCCATATTTACACCATCTGTAATTCAGACGGTGACTGTCAACTAAAGGCCACAATGCATCATTTAAATTAAAATGTCTTTTTCTGAAACCCTTAATGAATGATGTTTACTCTCTGGATTTTCTCTTCCAATTTTGCTGTCATTTACTCACTGACTTTTTGTTCTAAACCTGTGTGACTTTGTCTTCTGTAAAACACAAAAAAGTACAATGAAAGTCCAAAACAGCATTGACTTTTATTGTATATATAAAAAACAAGGCAAATTTGAAAATAGAATTTTTGTTCCATTGTTAAAAAAAAAAAAGGAAGTCATGCAGGTTTGGATAAACAGGGTGATTCAATTTTAAAAGAAATTTCACCCAATAAAGATAATAGTTCACCCAAAAATTAAAATTCTGTTACTAATTACTCACCCTCATGTTCCAAACCTGTAAGACCTTCGTTCTTCTTTGGAACACAAATATTTTTGATGAAATCTGAGAGCTTTCTGACCCTGGATAGACAGCAACACAACTACTACGTTCAAGGCCCAGAAAGGTAGTAAGGACATTGTTAAAATAGTCCATGTGACAGTTGTTCAATCGGCTCTACGCTTACTTTTCTTTTTAGGAGCACTTGTGCTCCTAACTTTAAAAATTTAAGAGCACAGTCAAAATTTCAGGAGGGCCTTCTAATCAATAATCCAAAAATCTGATCAAAAATTAGCCTTCCAATTATAAGGTGATTTTGACTCCTTAAAGTGATTTACAGGGGAATTTCGTTTTTGCCTTTGTAATGGAATTTTCCTAACTTTATTAAAAGTGTCATCTTTTATGTCAATTTTTTAAAAAATTATATTTTATAAGCTTTTAAAGATTTCTAATTAAAGCAACAGAATAAGAACAAGTAGAATAAGTATAAGTTACCAATCAAATGAAATCAGTATTAACAAAATTTATTTGTACTACAGAGGTGGCACAGAAAAACACAAAAGTGGCTTGTAGGTGTATTTTCATATGTTTAATGAGGCTCAGAGGTGGCATGAGTGCGATCAAATTAATAAATTCATGTTGTAAATGTAAAATTTTGAATATAGAAATATTAAATGATTTAAATAACTGAAAAGATACTTTAAAAGTAAAAATAAAACTGCAAGTATGTGGCGGCAAGTCTCTGATTTAATTACTGAATCATTCATTCATTTGATTCGTTCGAACTGCTGATTCATTCAGGAATAAAGCATGAATGGCTAATTGAATCATTGACTCACTAGATTTGTTTAAAAACGTGCGTTCTTTCATTGACTTGTTTCAAACCATTTCTGAGGACGAAAGAGCAAAATCATACAATGTAAGTCACTTAATGTTAACTTCTTGTTTATTTAACTGTATTAAATCAATATCTCATTTACAAACTCCCATAAAAGTCATTAAAAGCAGTCACTCATCTTAGTTCATCGCGATCTCACAAAGTTCCATTATAATCAACGAAGTTCTCTACACTGCACAATTAATCTCTTATTTACACTCTCTCTACATTTTGTTTATGAAAGGATTCGTGAGATATGTCTGTGATACGTTACTCATTGCAAAAACATGTAGAAACCTTTGAAGCACCCCCCAGCGCAAACACAAAGATGCTGACCGAACATCCATCACTCTTAGTTCATCGTATCTCAGTATATTCTGGTTCAAATAAATGAGGCTGAGCAAAATAATGCAAGTCATTCTCCCTAATGAAATGTTAAAACATGTTTATGAACCACTGATGTCACATAGACTATTTTACCAATGTCCTTACTACCTTTCTAGGCCTTGAACATGGTAGTTGTGTTGCTGTCTATGCAGGGTCAGAAAGCTCTCGAATTTCATCAGAAATATCTTAATTTGTGTTCCGAAGATGAATGAAGATCTTACAGGTTTGGAACGACATGAAGGTGAGTAATTAATGACAGAATTTTCATTTTTGGGTGAACTATCCCTTTACTAGAACAGACACGCATTTAAATACCCAATTTTCCCCGGTGCACTTGATGACACACTAACTGTCGGGTGATTCTTTCAAATTCAAAAGTAACCTTAGCATACTGAATCACTTATTGTGGTACATCCTACACTTCCCTCTCTGAGACCTTCGACCCTGGGCTTTCTGTACCTCCTCCCTGCACTGCACTGACTAAAGGGGTGCTTGTCTCCTCAGGTCTCTGCAGCCCAGGGCAAGACTGATGCTCTGCCAAAGACCAGCCAGGGCAAAGTGAGTCCCTCCCAATGACATCTCCCTGACTCACTGCCTCAGTATCACTCTCTCTCCTGCTCTCTTACTCTCTCTGTCTTTCCAAAGTTCATCAGATCCTGTAGAAACTTGTTTATGCAACCTACATTTTTACAAGTGTACAGACTCACAAAACACCTAAAGAGAGAATTTGTGTACTAAAATTAGGTTACAATGGTTTACCGTTAGGCTACAATGCAGGCACGTTGTTGTTGTATATATAAAAGTTCACATACATGTGTTAGAGAATGTCTGGTCTTTTTATGTCTTCTATGGATTTAACACCACACAATTCTTTCTCTCAGTAGTTCACCCACCAATAGTCATTGTGCTACACTTTGTGAAATATTCGTAGAATCTGGTTTACCATTGTTACCTGCACTAACCACATCCATCTAAAAAAAACATAACTGCATTTTGTACAGACTCAGCAATAGCATCAACACTCTGTAGTGCAATTAATTTCTTACCTTACAATGGACTGTCATATTTGCACTCTTGCTTTTGCTTCTAAGTGAAAAAAATGCTTTTCCACTGCGCATATAATATGTGCAATATATATCACCTTTCTTGCAGCTTTCCACGCAGGAGACTGTGGCTATTCTTGGGGAACTTAATATGGCATAAAATGAAAAATTCAACTACACATTTCTTTTCAAAATATTCTTACACATAAAAAGACACAAATGCCTCTACAATATATATTATGTTTATATTATGTCAGTGTTTCTCATCCAGAGGGCCTCAGCAAACTTCCAAGTGATCTCAGGAAGATTTAAAATTTGTAAAAATATTATTAAATAAATAAATAAATACATCTTTTAACTGGAAACATATTTTTTTCCACCAGTAACTATTGTCTTTATTGAGTGGCATAACGTTTTTGAAACGTCTGTGATCATAAAATGAACTGGTTAATTAATATATGTACATGTATCAACACTAATATCGATAATAATCTTTGACAGTTATAGATCTGTTATATTATACCGTATATGAGCCATTAAATATTGGGTCAAAAAAGGGCGAGAACCTCTGTTATATTGTCTTGCTTAACATCTGTATTATTGGCAGGTGACAAAAAGTGTTTTCATTGCATTTAAAATGACTCTTTTTACTCCCAAGATCACCTACAGCCTCCTGTTATTTCACAATGTCAGATGTGTGTTTTGACAAATTGTGCCTCGGTATATCTGTTACTCTATTATGTATGCCGTTTCATGGATATTGTTTAACAGCGCTTTGCATGTCAATAACTAAGTAGACTTTCGTGCTACTGGTGTTTCTTTGCTGCTCAAAGATCATCATGGTCATGTTTTTGTTTTCAGGAAACTCATCTGTTTTCAGCACAGCCTGCAAGCTATGCCGTATTGCAGTTATCTCCAAATTACATTTGCTTTTCCTGGAGTGGTCCGTCACTGCAGGTCAAATGAAACAGAGTTAGACTGTAGGCCCTCGAGTGTTTAGGCATTACCTGAGATTAACGCAATAAAGTGAGCTTTAGGCTGTGAAAAACACACTCTGAGTCAGACAGAGTGTTCTCGGCTTGCTGTTACTCTGTCCAAACAAATATATGAGTCACACAAACAAATCCTGCACCAAACAGCACAACAGACAGTGAACATTCGAATCTAATATGGCTGCCACATCAAATGTTCTGGAATCAACTTAACTTTTGAAAATAACTGTTTGCTGCAAATAAATGAGTAGGTTGATCATTTAACACTACATGAACATGATGATTTTGTATCTTCAGTGCTACTCTTTACTTTTCATTTACATTAACACATTCGTAGGCTTCATAGCTTTTGTGTTAGTCTGTTTCACATGTTAACTGTAGAATAACCTATGGCAGTATGTCCTCTGTGCTGTTGTGCTGTGTTTAGGTTCAGATAGTCCACAAAAAGCTGGACTTCAGCCATGTCACCTCTCGATGTGGCTCCAAGGACAATATCAAGCATGTTCCTGGTGGAGGAAATGTAAGTGTACAGTTTGATATTGGCCTCTTTTATATACAAATGTGTTCATTCGTTTCATTATTTGACACTTACAACTGCGATAAGTCCACATACAGTATGTGTCTCGAATGTTCCTTTCTTTTAAAGGGATAGTTCACCCAAAAATGAAAAATCTGTCATTAATTTCTCACTCTTATGTCGTTCCAAACTCCAAGACCTTCGTTCATCTTCGGAACACAAATTAGGATATTTTTTATTAAATCCGAGAGCTTTCTGACCCTGTATCCACTTTATTTTTCTGAAGTAAGCCGTTTTCTGTGAATGTACGAGACTATCTGTTCATTTGCCGCAGTAGGGAAATAACGAGAAGAATAACAAAGTGCA
>JAHKKF010520963.1:0-13412 GCA_019740295.1 Labeo calbasu | reverse complement strand
ATATATATATATATATATATATATATATATTTTTTTTTTTAAGAAATAAATGTAATATATATTTATTTTTATGTATAATATAAATCATAAATATATATATGAATACATATATACTTGTAAATACAGAAAAATCCTTCAGGTCTCACAGATTATTTGGTTTATCAAAGAAAACCTCTATTGTTCAGGACAAACAACTCATGAACAACTATCACTAAAAAAAAATTAAGAATCAAGTGTGTGTAAACTTTTGAACGGGGTCATTTTTGTAAATTCAACTATTATTTTTTGGTGTACTATATGTAAACATATTTTATGTGAAATATCTTATTCAGGTCATTATTACATAAAAAATAACATGCATTTTGTATGATTCCTCTTATTTTGGTAAAATAATTAACATTTTTACAGATTCTGTAAGGTGTATGTAAACTTTTGACTTCAACTGTAAATATGCACATGCACATATCTGGATGCGATTAATTGTGATTAATCGATTTGACAGCACTAATTTATTTGTTTATTTATTAGACTTACGTCTGCTCAGTTTTTCTCCTTGGATAAGCCAAAGTAAACTGGCGTCCATACATTATGTTGAAATGTATGCAAAGGCTGCTACTACCTAAAGCCTCGTTTTCATCGAGACTGCGGTGATCTAAGGTCATGATCGGATTAAGTCATTGAGTGTCTACGTTAGTGTGTATGTGTGTTTCCTCAGGCTGCTGAATGTGATTCAGGAGTCTTCTATAAATAACCACAACTCAGTTAGGCCCGAGGGAAGGGGTGCCACTCTGCTGAATTGAGCTGAGTGAAGGTAGGGAGAAGGCCAGGGCCTCCATGTGGAATGGCAGCAGACGGCATGCATTGTTTACACTCTGTAGGGATCCTCAGCCTTACCCGCACGTACCCTTGTAGGTTGCACCCTTCTCCAACCCCTCTTGATCTTGTTTCCCAGCTTAGCTGCACCCCTCTGTAACGTGACACTGATCAAAGTTGGCTGATTAAAGCTCACACGTTTGTCACAGAATTATTTTTTTTGCTTTCTGAGGCTGGCTAGAGCATAAAAAATTATTTTAGGGGCCTGTGATTTCCGTGATGCAGAATATCACCATTTAAAGGGATAGTCCACCCAAAAAATACAATTTTGTCATGTTTTACACGTTCCAAAACTGTATGAGTTTCCTTCTTGTGTTAAACATAAAATAAGATATTTTGAAGAACGCTGGTAATGAAACAGTTGATGGTCCCCACTGGTTTATTATACTATAAGTATTAGTATTTCTTCCCCAACTATGAAAGTCAATGGGGACCAACAACTGTTTTGTTCTTCAAAATTCTTTAAAATTGTGTTCAGTAAATGATGACAAAATTTTCATGTTTGGGTGAACTATTCCTTTCATTTGATAAGTCATATTGTCATATATCATATAAACACATATAGATCTTAACAGAAATATATTACTATTGTACAGTAGAATAAAGGTAGTGATGATAATAGTACATTATTAAAACTATATTTTTTAAGGAATATCAAAAATATTAATTTCTTCTGTTTTTATTATAACAGTAAACCTGTGGCAATTTGTTAAAAATAAAATTAATTAAAATTAATTTTCATTTGATAACATTAAAAAAAAAAAAAAAAAATGTTTATTTGATTTTATTTGATTACTGCTGTCTTTGATGATAATTTTATATTAAATCATAAATGCAGGAAATTAAAACAGNCTGTTTTTATTATAACAGTAAACCTGTGGCAATTTGTTAAAAATAAAATTAATTAAAATTAATTTTCATTTGATAACATTAAAAAAAAAAAAAAAAAAATGTTTATTTGATTTTATTTGATTACTGCTGTCTTTGATGATAATTTTATATTAAATCATAAATGCAGGAAATTAAAACAGACAAGACAGGATTTCTGAAAACATTTCATAGGTCGTAGGGCCCTATTATTGTAAAAAATTGTATGAATTAAACATTGTATGAATTAGACATGCTTTTAAAATTATTAAAATTAAAATGTAATTTATTTAACAGAATTTGTAAAAAAAAAAAAAAAAAACTTAAATAATAAAAAAACAACTTTTAGCTAATTGTTGTGAAATTGTGCAAGTTTCATTAGTTAACATGCATTTTTGATGACTAAATTTTAATTTAACCATTAAAACAGAGTCCAGAAAAATGTAAAATAAAAATGAAATAAATAAATAAATAAATAAATAATAATAATAATAATAATAATAATAATTTGTTAAAAAAAATCCTGAAAACATTTCATAGGTCGTAGGGCCCTATTATTGTAAAAACTGTCATGAATTAAACTGATTAGACATGGTTTTAAAATAATTAAGATTAAATTATATTTAATTTAACAGAATTTGTTTTTTGTTTTGTTTTTTAAAAAGAAAAAAGAAAAAATGAAAACCTAAAAAAAAAAAAAACTTTTAGCAAATTGTTGTTAAATTGTGCAAGTTTCATTAGTTCAATTAATTAAACATGCATTTTTGATTACTAAAATTTAAGTTAACCAAAAAAATTTAAACTAAAGAGAAGGAATCAAGAAAAATAAAACATTGAAATAAAAAAATGTAAAAAAAAAATTGTTAAAAAAAAAAAATAAACAAACAAAAAAATAAAACCCTGAAGGTCGTAGGGTCCTATTATTGTAAAAATATTGTCATGAATAAAACATGCTTTTACAATTTATAGAAAAGAAAATAATAATAATAATAATAATAATAATAATAAATAATAAATAAATAAATAAATACAATTGATTAAATAGGGCCCTAATAATGAAGACAAAACAAAGTAGCAAATTGTTGTTAAATTGTGCAAGTTTCATTAGTTCAATTAATTAGACATGCGTTTATGATGGCTAAAATTTAATTTAAGCATTAAAACGAAATAAAGAAAAATGAAAACTGAATAAAAGAAATCCAAAAAAATTTAAAATGAAAAAAAAAAAAAAAAAAAAAAAAAAAAAAANATTTAATTTAAGCATTAAAACGAAATAAAGAAAAATGAAAACTGAATAAAAGAAATCCAAAAAAATTTAAAATGAAAAAAAAAAAAAAAAAAAAAAAATCAAATAAAACAGGGATTTGTGATACAATAAAACAAATATCATAGACCCCTATAAGCATGTATCCAGTGTATCCCACTGTGAGATTTTGTTTGTGGGTACACAGACAGACCTAGAAGGCAGGGATTGTTCTCGCCCACCCAGATTCTCATCCTCCTCTCCAGATGGTATACAGCCACTGTTGTACTTCCGTGTCTTGGCGGTAATGTGTGGAACAGATTCAATAAACTACTCAGAGCTGGATGTACGTATCCCCCATGTGGCCTTTTTCCACAATAAAAGCACATTTATCTGGTTTCCTGTTGTCTGCCTGTCTCTTTCCACATTCTCATCACAGAGGTAGTCGTCAAGACAACTGGGCAGACAGTCATCCATGATGGATGTCCTTTCGCATGGGAGTTCAGGTCCATTTTGATTAAGAGGTGAATTCGTTAGGTCCACATGTATGAGCACGCCATGGAGACGAGCCAGCTAAATGTCTTTCGTTTCCTTCATGAACACAGCCATATGCACGCTTGTCTTCAACAGTGCTTTTTAGATCCTCATATGGGGAAGAAATTGTAGGTTTTTGATTAATTTTTAAATAAAGGGCCTAAAAGAAGTCAGTGGCGCAGAGGGTAAAGTGTAAAGTCTTTTTGATGCGACTGTCAAACTTTTTTCTTTGCATTTTTTCTTCCTTTCCAAAGCTCATATTACATAGATAATTGCTACTATTTGCACAAAGTATTATAAATAGCAGAAAATCCAGTGTAAATAACATCTAATAGCCGCTGACATATATTAACATAAATGACTATACGTATAGCTAACAAAATGTATAGCTGTATTAGGAAAACATCGAACATTTGGAAAACTTTTAGAAAAAATGTGAAGTAATTTTAAAAATCAACGTTTTTAATTTGAATAATTTTTGTGTGTTTTTGCATAATTTATTGCATACAGCTTATTTAAAATCTAATTTAAAGTTATGGCTGAACATAAAAAGACCACAGGAAATTCTGAACAAAATGTATAGTAGAAAAAAATGCATTTTTAATATTAAATAAATATATTCACAATATTCAGTATTCAGAAACAAAAATGTTGTTAAAAATGTAATATAATTATATTATATTATTTATTACATTTCACATATATATAATGAAATAATATATTCATAACCTTCAAAATAATTTCAAAAACGAGTAGATATTGGTTAAAATGTAATATATATATAATATAATTATGTTACATTTTTAACAACATTTTTGTACTCTTTTCTGAATTTTGAATATTGTTAATATATTTATTTAATATTAAAAATAATAATTTCAGAAAAGTTGTTGTTTTTAATTCATATAATGTTCTGAAATAAAACACTACTTTACTTACAGCTTTTAATAGCTATAATAATATATGTACCTACATCAAACGTTCAGGAAACGTTTGGGAAAAATGTGAAGTTAATTTAAAAATATATGTTTTAAAATTGAATAATTGTTTAATTTTACAGTGCAGTGCAAATTTACTGCATACAACTTATTTCAAACATATTTAAAATGTATGACTGAATAGAAAAAGACCACAGGAAACTCTGAACAAAAATGCATTTTTAATACTAAATAAATATATTCACAATATTCAAAATAATAATTTCAGAAAAGAATAGAAAATTAGTGTAGCTGCTTACTTGTTTGTTTTGTTTTGTTATAAGTGTGTGTATGTATGTATGTATGTATGTATATATATATATATATATATATATATATATATGTGCTGTTTTTTTCAATCATATAACAATCATATAATGTTCTGAAATAAAGCACTAGTTTATTTTATATCTTTTAATAGCCATTTATATTTATTAGCTACGTAATAACTATTTTATATTTATTAATATGTATATACGTATATCGAACATTTGGATAACTTTTGGAAAAAATGTGAAGTAATTTTAAAAATATGTGTTTTTTATTTTAGATAATTGAATATATTTACAATGCAATGCATATTTTATTGCATACAACCTATTTCAGATATTTTTTTAAAGTTCTGACTAAACCGAAAAAGACCAGGAAACTGTGATCTGAAAGGGTCTTGAGGTGTTCTATCAAACATCTATATGAGATGAGAATTCCCATCATGCTTATTCATTTATTTTTCTCCCATTTATTCGATTCCGTCGAACAGTGGCACCTTTTGTTCCCCACCATGCTCTTGATGTTCTCATTACTGTCCTCTTCTCTTGTCATGATGACAAAGTGGTGACAGTATGTGTTTTTTTCGAAAGGCCCATTTTGCGTTTCTATTTATCAGAGAGAATGTCAGAACCTTTACTCTGCCTCTCCCACTCATCATGTGCTCGCTGTTTTTAGCATACGCTCGCTGCTTATCGAATGTTTTCATACGTGCTTGAATAAACAGCTTGTGCCCTCTCATTTTGTGATGCACGTAAACAGAGCAAACCCTTCACCTTGTGTTTTTCCACAATTATGGATTTTTTATTTTTCTTCAAAGTCTCCATTAAGGGTAAAAAGAAGTTTCAAGCACATACAGTATGTTCGATTTTCTCATTTTCTTTGTTTTTTTTCTTCTGCGCTGCTTTAATGCAGTTCATTGTGATGTATGAAACAAGATACAGATGATTTCACCTTACGGTTGTACATTGAAGGGCAAAATGGAGTTTTTCATAAATCTTGTATATGGTAGCTGCATTACATTCTGAGAAAAACAGGTGGATCCATCTCAGGCTGTCTATAATAATGCTTGAGTCAAGAGCTGAATGCACCAAAGGAATCTGTATTCAGCTACTAGGAGCACTTTATATTTTGTAAGACATGTCAGACAGAAACGATGCTGCGTTTCACCTTTTAAAACATTTTTAAAGCATTATTGGAGTCAACTACAAAAGCAACTAGGATCAACCTGAGGGGAAAACACAACTATCAAACACAGGTTTGCTTTTAGTGACCAACCTTTCAATGTCACCACTTCCTTGTAAACCTGTAGCGAGACCCGTAGCAGCCGCATCCTTGCGTGCTTACAAGACAGCCAGATGGTCAGAGCGATCGTCGTGCTCAAAGTGCAATGCTGAAGCATTCCTTGGATGGTTTTTAAGTGGTGTCATTTAAAATTGCCTCGGGTTGTCAAAATGAGCATTTTGCTGACTTGTTTCTCAGACATGCTTGTTTACTGAGACGCAGAGATATATATTTATCATACATCAGAGTCATCATATTTCTGCCTAAAAGAAGAGAATGTCCTTAAAATGGTGGATACGGTTATATAAGGTTATATAGACCAATTTGGAGTAGACGTCACAGATACGTCACTTGCAGACGCACGCACATTGTGGTGGCAGAAAAACACTAGTAACAAGTGGAGGGAAATGGGTAAAATACATTGTTGTGCCTTTGAATGTCAGAATCAGAATGCAAATCATTTTTATAGAATACTGTCATCAAAGATGCCATTTGAAGCTAAACGCAGACGTTTAAATACGCAGACTATGGACAAAACCTGCTATTATTATTCTGCTCTTAAAGCATACATTTGATTTAAACAATTTCTCTACATAATATTCACATATGAAGTTCATAGGGGACATTGTAGTAGCCCTACAGTTACAGCATGAAAAACTATTTAAACCTATAACATTTTACATAGCATTTACCTGTTATATCACACAATTCTAATTTTTTTTCAGCTTGATTTAACTCAACAATAGCAAGTTATAGGCCCCGCTCACCAAAATGGTTGTTACTGTTTACAAACACTGAAATAGGTCTATATAAATATGCTTAAGCAATGCTTAATTTTGTTCGGTCTATGGTGTAAAAAGGTTGCATTAGCAATTAAAGAATATTTAAAAAAAAAAAAACACTTAAGCAAAACATGGTCAGGTCAAAGTGTCTGAATAATTTTTCACTGTACCAGTAGAACTGAAGAATTTTTGGGTATAATATGTCAGTTTACTTTATTTTGCTATCCTCACTTACATAAATGAATTATAGTGTTCTACACCCACTAGGAAAAAAATATATATCTGGTGTCTGAATAATTTTTGGTCTGACTGTATACACACACACACACGTATATACAGAGAGAGAGTGAGAGGAAAATAAATCAATTATTTACCTGATATATTTCAGCCTTTTTGTGTTGTTATACCAATATTTATCTAAAATATTTTAAAATATATTTATATAGTGTGAAGATATTGGCATCATTTCTTTTTGTTCCTCAGATATATATTTTTTTCTAACTGGTGTTTTTGTGCTGTATTTTAAAACCAAAATATGCATTTCAGCCAGAAATATGACATTTTTACACATTTTCTGGTACGTTAATATGTATAAACAAAGCCACAAAAGTAAATCTGTATCAAAATCAATTTTTCTGATTTATACATGCAATTTGAATATTTTATATAGAGAGAAAATTGAATAAATTATTATATATATATTATTATTATAATTATTGTTTATGTACAAAATATTTTTATTTATATATAATATAAATTCTATAAAAATTATAATACATACACTTGTAAATATTTCTTAAATATGTACATTAATGTGCTTGTATTTATATATAAATAATAATTTATTAATCACGATTTCACCATTTGCCAGCCGTAATATATATATAAATAAATAAATAAATAAATATATATATATATATATATATATACCTTTTTTTTAATGTTTTAAAATATATTTATATAGTGTGAATATATTGCCATAATTACTTTTCCTGTTCCTCCAGAAATCAAATAAAAGCAATAAAACATTTTACACAATTTCTGGTACATTAATATGTATAAAAAATAAATCTATATCAGAATCCATTTTTCTGATTTATACATGCAATTTGAATATTTTATATATAGAGAAAATTATGTGTATGTATATATATATATATATATATATATATAATGTTTTTATACCTTTTTATTAATATTTGAAAATATATTTAGATAGTGTGAATATATTGCCNATCAGAATCCATTTTTCTGATTTATACATGCAATTTGAATATTTTATATATAGAGAAAATTATGTGTATGTATATATATATATATATATATATATATATAATGTTTTTATACCTTTTTATTAATATTTGAAAATATATTTAGATAGTGTGAATATATTGCCATCATTTCTTTTCCTGTTCCTCATATATATATATTTTCTATTTGGTGTTTTTGTGCTGTATTTTAAAATCAATTTAAATATGCATTTCAGCCAGAAATAAAACATTTTTACACATTTTCTGGTACATTAATATGTATAAACAAATCCATTTTTCTAGTTTATACATGCAATTGGTATATTTTATATATAATATATCAAAATAACATTGGTATAAGTTTTTATACCAATATTACTTTTAAAATGATATTAATATTAGAAATATATTTAAATAGTGTGAATATATTGCCATCATTTTTATGTTGTATTTTAAAATCAAAATATGCATTTCAGCTAGCAGAATAAATTTGTATGCATTTTCTGGTACCAATATGTATAAACATGCACGCTGTATCTGCTTTACGTGAAATAAAGTTGCAACTCTGAGGTACAGAAGCGGAAACAGACTTCCAAATGTAGAGAGATGGAAGAGCTAGAAAATATTCTTAACCCACACAGTTTCACATTTAAAAGGCCACTTGCTCCAGGTGTATTAAAATATATCAACTCATGTTGAAATTGCTCTGGAACAGCTCTCTGTTATTGTGCGTTTTCAGATACGCATTATCGTATACGCTTGAATTGTTTATCCCCCGTATTCATTTTGCCCATAATTCCTTTCTAAAGAGAATTTGAGCAATTATGAATCATTGTGTGTTGTAGTGGCTGCAGGCATTTAGAGTGAATCTCTAGAGGACTAGAGGTTATTGTGGCCGTCCTCCGCTCATTTGTGAGGGCAGTGTGAATTGTTTGTTCAAATCAAACCAATTTAACATTGTCCTCGTGGCGCTGTTGTTCCCCCACACAGAGGAAAACCAATCGCAAATCCACCTAGGACTGATTTACAGCACCGGGGGAGCAGATTAAGAGGCCGTAGATAGCATCTCAAGTGTTCGCCGAAAGAAAGACACCTGTCCCGCCAACAATTCCACCGCTTCAAAAGCAGGCATTAACACTTCTATTAAAATCTGTCACCCCTCATTCTCCTTCTTCTCTCTGTGCTCTGAAGAGAAATCGCAGTCATTCAAATGCTAAGCGACTTTCTCTCCCCTGTGGATATTAGTGCAAAAAGAGCCGCGCTCCATCATTTGCCAGGAACGTCAGGGAGGGGAAAAAGACGCCAAATGAGCCAATGGTGCTGCGAATATCCCTCACCTCTGCAATATCTCTTCACATTCCATTACCTTTCCTGTGCCGCAGACCAACAAAATGCAGCAAAAACGTCAGTCATCATTAGATCGCTGCCTTATAGTGCACTAAATTCCTAATGCCACAAATGTAAGTGTCTCGCTGATTTCATCATGCTCGGCAGGTTTCCGAGGGCTCGTTTAAATTCATCTCTTCACGAGCTCTTAAATAATATACCAATAATAACTCTAAACGGATCAATGGGATCATTTTAAAGTGTGAGCACTAACTTTGCCTGTGGGCATCGAGCTCTTGTACTGTCTCGTCTCATTATTTATGTATAGGGGTCTGCGAAATATCCACTTCATTATAAGACACGTCTTTTTATTAATCTTTTATTATTGTTTCTCAACAGGTTACTGACGGAGGCACTATTAAGCAGAAGATTTTTACGTACGATGCTATGTTCAATACCAATTACTCCCATATGGAGGATTACCGGAGACGGGAGGACCTGGTGTATCAATCGACGGTCCGGTAAGAGACGTTATTGGATTGTCACGAAATAGAATTTTTATTTGATTTGATCACTGGTAATGGCAAACATTTCTAGATTGATTTCATGTCCTTTTGCTTTTCTACATTAATATAAAATAGATGCCTGTTTCTTTTATTCTTTCCAAATTCCATTTTAGTTATTTCTGTTTTATTTATTTATTTATTTTTCTGGATTCCATTTTTTCGTTGAAATTTTTTCTAGACCCAGTTTTAATTGTTAAATTAAATATATATATATATGAATCATAAAGCTTGTGTAATTAACTGAAATCATGAACCTTAACACGTGAACACAATTTAATAGCAATTTGTTAAAAGTTTAACAAAAATTACACTTTTAAGGCCCTATGAAATACTTTTGTTGTTGTTTTTTTCTCTCAAATTCAGTTTTATTTTTACTAAATTCTGTGTTTTACAAATAAATGTAATGGTTACATTACATTTTAATAATCAAAAGCATCTCTAAAAGCATCTCTAACAAAACAAATATATATATATATATATATATATATATATATATATATTATTAATTTTTTTTTTTCTTATTTGTTTTTATTTATTTTTTTTCCCCAAAAATACTGTGTTGTGTATTTACATTTTTCTGGTAAATATCCCTTAAAAAATAATGTTTTCATAAGAATTTTATTAATAGTAGTAGTTCAATCAATACATTATGTAATATATTTCTGTCACAATTTCTTCAAGTTAAAACTAATTTTTATTTTGATGGGTTGCTGTGAAGACCTTTAAGTTTCTGTGTGTATATGATATGACATTCATCTACTCATATATTGTGATGACAAAGGCTGAAAACACTGCAAGCGTCACGCGTGCTTCAGTATGTGTGTAGTTAACGAAACGGCGCATCTGCGCAATTCATTCACAGAGACGAGCAGAATGCGGGATTCATATTTGAATAGTATTTTTGCAGGTTAATATTCACAGGCACTGGCCTACTTTTTATTTATTCATTCGAATTTTGGCAAATTCCATGACAATTATACAGTAAATTCCATTTTTATGACTGGATTCTGCAATTCTGCTCACAATTATAGGGTCCTGTATTATAAGAAATGCCTTGGATTTCTTATGGGTGCATCAGAAGGGCGTTTTTGATTGATGCCTTTCACAGTTTTTTTAGTCTTACACCATGAGCATTGCATTTTTAGGACCTCTTGTCTTGGGAGAATTAAATCTATGTTTGGCACCCAGTTCCGCACATAAATGTAATTTTTTAACAATTGACCAGTCAGATAAATATGGGTCAGGATTAGAATCTCAGGTGTATTGAGTTGTTCATTAGCATGTATGGTAATAAACCTTATGTTTATTTCTGTTGTGCTCCATCTAGTGGTTCTGCATCCTGTGTATTCTGTCCCCTTAAAGGCCTAAAAAAGTTAGACTCCTTAAGTAAAATATGACCTGATTAAGAAACTTTGCCTAGCTCTTAGCAATACTTTCCGGTATTTTCACCCACAGAGCCCCAAGCCAGGCTTTTCTTTTGGGCCCTCAATTGCAGTTTTTCTTCTCCCCATTCAGGAAGCGTCATCTTTAGCCTTCCCTTTCCGAACATCTGCTTTAGTGTTTCACAGGCCCGCTGAGGAACAGACGTGTTTCCCAAGTCATCCGTGATACCTGAGGCTCAGCTTGAGGCAGAAAAGCAAAAGCAAGCCCCAGAAATACTTTCTCATATCTGCTCTGCTCCTCACCAAAACATACAAGTTTCTTGTGAAAACCAAAAGCTGGTACAAACTATTTTGGTTTTGATTACTAATTCAACCTGCTGCAAGACTGTTTACATTGCAGATATGTGCACATGTGCATCAAGTCGTGCAGAGTTTATTAGGTAACAGGCTACAATACCTCCATGCTTTGCTTGGAAAGTGGGCCAGTGTATGCTGTGTACACACGTACAGAAACAAACACTCCTACCCAGCAGGAAGTAAATTGACTGTCACACCATAAGCAGCAGTAGGGATCACCTGTATTGACCTCGCAGTCTCACATAATGCTCGGGAAGGAAGATGGCAACTGCAGGGACCATCAAACTCCATGTGCAGTCGCACAAGTTTAAACGCACACACGCATAGTTTCACACTGGAAAGAAAAAAATCATCTTAAATAGTGTTTTCAAATAAAAATATCTACTAAAATATTTATAGTTCAGATGCACTTACTGTATTCTCACAGTGTAATGTGAAAATCCAAGTCAACTTTGTGGCCCAGCTAGGCGGACAGTCAGATAGATGGATAGATGTACAAATGGATAGATGGACAGACAGGTGGACAGACTGGATTGGTGGATGATTGCTAAATGGATGGGTAAGTTGACATACAGACAGATAGAAAGAGACAGACACACATAAATTGGCAGATAGATACTTAGAGGGATGCATAGATAGATGCCTAGTAGGGGTGTAATGTTACATGTATTCGTACCGAACCGTCACGGTACGGGCATCTTGGTTTGGTGCATGAGGCCTTAAAACGAATACAGGCAATTCATCCTCAATCCAGAAGGGGGCGACCGCAATAATGCAACTCTGATTGATAACCGCTGGCAGAAGAACAGCGAATGCCAGGAGTTGTCCACTAGACAGTGACCATGTGCTGATTTTGAATGCGTCTCTCACTGACAAAGGAGTATACTTTAAAGGCTTGCACATTCAACTGTCTGCGAAATGGAGCTTGTGCTCTTGTGTCCTACCTCTCTCATTTGACCCAAATCCAAATATTCCATAATAGTTCCATATTTGCGATGCATCCAAATGCTAAACTATTATTTATTATGTAAATTACAGACTTTGTACTTCAGTCGTGTTCTAACGGTGACACAGTGAGGCGGGCGCGCTGATGTTTGGTTCACTATGTTTTATTTTGATAAAGCAATGCTAGAGGCCTGGAACTGATATGTTTTGTTTGTGTGCATTGGTGCGATTACTTAAACTTTTCTTATACCAACAAAATCAACTTAAACAAAAAACAAATAGAATGTCGCTTTCTGCCATGTGAGTTTCCTTTCTGTCACAAAACTGAACTGAAACTCAGCAAATATAGGCTACGTTACGTGTCACAGAGTTTTTCTTCCCTTGTCTATTAGTTAACTAAATTAAATATATTTCCAGTATTTATTCCTTGTATGTATTTACTGTATGTACTGCAGATTTTATAGCCTATATATGACATTAATTTGATATAAGATATAGTATTTTCACATGTAGGTGGAAAATTTTTTAATTTGCACTTCTGTCTGTTTAAAATAAATGAAAAGAAACTTAGCATAGTAAATTTGTTTTATTTTTTCTGTTGTACTGAAATCGTATCGAACTGTGACCCTCGAACCGAGGTACGTACCAAACCTTGACATCTGTGTACTGTTACACCCCTAATGCCTAGATGAAAAAATAGACAGAGAGATAGACAGCTAAACAGATTGACAGACAGGTTAACAGATAAATAATCAGACA
>JAHKKF010520957.1:65596-89442 GCA_019740295.1 Labeo calbasu | reverse complement strand
CTTTACGACTGAAGAAAGAAAGACATGAACATCTTGGATGACAAGGGGGTGAGTACATTATATGTGAATCTTTGTTTTGAAAGTGGACTTCTCCTTTAGGGGACTCGACCCTCTTTTTATTTGTTATGTTGCAGTCTAAATCACATTCACACTGGTGTTTTGTGAAGCCAAACAAATTAGAATGTAATAACAATAATATTAACAATGACAGTAATAGCCATGTAGCGTAAAACAATTGCACTGTAAAATAAATGAAAATGAATATTTCATCGGTATATTATTTTTGCTTTACACTGCAGTAGGGAAATTATAACACTTATTTCCCAGTTTCTACACTTGAAAGAGATATTTTGAATTTGGACTGCATTTAAACCACTATTACGTTAGCATTTCATACTGCACTTTAAGCTTTTATTTTGATGGGAAACTCCAGCTTCAGTGAAAACAGCAGTCTTGCCAAGTCTGCGGTTTTACCGTAGAATTGGGCTACTTTAACACTGTTGCCGCGGGTTGTTTTTCATGTCCACTGGTTGAAGCGACCCCAATAATGTAATATTTAGCACCTGGAATGCTAATTTTGCCAGGGGAACCCCGTCAAAACACATGTATTTAACTCCCTGGGAACGTGACTTTTAATGAGGGACCCCCATCAAAACGCAATTGGGCTACTTTTGGGCTAGTTTTGAGTAGCAGTTGGGTGAGTTTTGTTGTGAAAACCTGGCAACCCTGGAACACAAGCTTACAAAAATCTAGTGAAATGCTGCAATCATCTACTGTGAAAATAAAGCATAACCGGTGGCTTTTGCATTCCCAAACATGCAATAAAACTCACAACACATGCAATAAACAAGCTTACTGCATTCTTTAACACTGAATGAAGACATTCTGAGGAAAACACCGGATCACGAGCTGATCGCCTGAACGAAGTGCACGCTTTGCTTTGATATGATGAAGGGATTAAGCCATATTGTGCTTTCGGTTTTAGTTCATTTGGCAGTTACTGTAGCAAAGCACAATGGCCCAAAACACAACTTTAAAGACCATTTATGTTAGAATAATAAGTTTAAATATATTTATTAAACTACACTTTTTGTCTGGAAGACCTATTGTTTCATATCATCCTGTGACCACGATAATATTGCGATATTACAATATTGATAATATCGTTACATCCCTAGTGAACACGGAACGCAAAGAGGCGGGATTTATCGCATGAGCTAATTACAACCAAACATAATCAGTAAAATCCAATCATATCTCAAAGGAGGTGTTGCCTCCTGTCACGTGACTTTCCTCCATTCATTCTCAATTACCCCCCACCAAACTCACCGCACGTTTTAGGGGGTCTGCCAAAACTCAATGGGCTCAGGGGAAGTGAGAGAGACGCAGACTCACGCTGTAATTTTACCTGCTGGTGCCACTGCTGGACAATGTTTCTTTAGAAAACTAACTATTTATATGTTTTTAAATGTTATATTTTGTAATATTAGCATCGTTTTATTTTGAGGATGCACTGCCTCCCTTAACTCCTCAGAGGAAACGTCCCTGAAGACCCCTGCTTTAGAACAACTTTCTTTAGGATCAATAACTAACATTTCTACATTATCAGTAATTGCGCTCATTCAAATAGTTAATGTTATGAAAAATTAAGAAAATCCTTTAAGTTCTTCAATGATCCCCTGCAGCATCATTACGGAGCCCCAGGGGTTGAAAACCCTCGATCTATAACATAAGCCTGCTGAAATGGATTATATTAAGAGGCATCTAGAATCATGCCTCTCTCTCTTCTGAGATTTACATCAGATTTTATTATGAAACAGACACAGCAGTAACTATTGATTCATGAGTCACTGAAGTCAATCCCAGAGAACAGGCCTGCACTCCTGCACTTGAGCACTAGATGTCACTCCTGCAGTTTGGAAACAGGAAACGGGACTTAAAGGAATGAAGTCTGTAGGCAGCTTGAGCTGTTTTTTGGTAAACACCATGCTCTTATACTGAATTTTGACTAAAGTGTGCTCCAGAATCATTCTACAAATAGGTACTCACTTCAAAGTTTGCTTTATTATCCTGTTTAAAATTTAACTAGTTTAGAAAAATGTAAGATGATCTGACTAAGGAAGTCCCAGTCTATGTGACTAGGAAGGAGAACGAGAAAAAAATAAGCTAATATTGCTTTGTTTACCCTCAGACATGATGTTAGCAGAACGCCTACATCATCTATACAGACGCTACTGATTTAACTCAAGAGAAGCACTGAACTGAAACTCACCTTTTAGAAAGCTTGAGTTACAAGAGAAGAGAAGAAAAAGAGATAAAATCTCACTTTCTGACCAGAGTCACGGACAGACAGACCTTTGAACGAATGTTTTTGTCAGAGCTCCTTCTGAGTTACACCGACGTTAATATCTTGCTCAATTAAAATGCCTGCTGCGATTAGCCGGATCTCTTAAAAGGCACTTTGAGCCAAAACGGTATTAACAGGCTCATTGATTCCTGGCATAACCATCTTTCAGTCGGCTCATCAGCACCGGTAATCACGCAACTCAGGCCATTACAAACTACATGGCTGCCAGTGACCCCTGACCAGCTGGATAATCCATCACTGACATTTAAAACAAAACACTATCTTCAGGTACAGCGGTCCTGGAGGAAGAAGGGCAGGAAAGGGGACCTCATGCCGACTGGCCAGTCTCCAGAAACAGGAAGATGAAGAGAAGATAAGCATCACTGTTCATTCTCACTCTGGATTTGGCATGTCCTTAAAAGATCACCAAAAAAATTAAATTCTGTCATTATTATTCACCCCCATATTGGTCCAAGCCCATATGACCTTCTTTCTTTTGTGGAAAACTAAAGGAAACTTTAAAGTGCCCATATTATGCCATTTTTAAGGTTCCTGATATTGTTTTGGAAGTCTCCGACAACAGTTTACATGTATGCAAGCTCAAAATATGCATTTAACCACCTCATTTTTTAGTGATTCCCAAACGATTCATTCAAAGCAGTTCAAAGATTCAGTCTCTCTAAATCCCTCCTTTCCGTGAGCCTACTCTGCCCTGATCGGTCAGATGGCCCAGTCCAGTGTGTTTGATCTACCGCAGGGGTGTCCAAACTCGGTCCTGAAGGGCCACTAGGCGCGTTTCCATTACAGATTGGTGCAAAACTTTGGCGATATTTTATATCTTATGTTATATCAATCGAAACTTGCTACTGCCAATACATCCACAACATGCTACAGTGAACATGTAGAAAAATACTGCTGCTGCACATCTAACAGACATGTAATAACCTCCATATAGCATACATGAATCACCTCGTAGCAGATCTATATAGGTGGAGCTAGGGAAGGTGGAGGCTGCAACATGCTACAGCAAGCACTAGTCACATAATTGAATGTTGAGCAGCAAGCTCATTGGCTACCGATACAGAAGAGAACCAATCAGCTGTGCCATGTGGTAATGATGTCATTATGTCAGATTGAGTTATATCTATTTGGCTGCACCATCCAGAGTTTCATGCTAGAACTTTGCATTTATCGTGCACTTTCGGCTTTACAACTTTGCAGACTACATTACTACATTGCACACTGCATGAAAGGCAACATTGGAAATGGCATTACAGAGGCACTTTAAGGAATTGTTTTGATACAGACAGAACACAAAAGCACCCTAGAAGAATCTTTGAGTGAGGAAAAGGTCAAAATTTAAATTCAAGTTAAATTTGACATCTAGCCTAGATTTCCCTGGGCGTTCATAAGAAATGCACTGACGCTCTGTCTGAACCAGTTGTTTTGAGTCAGATCTTTTCAAAGAATCAGTGTGAATGATTCATGTAAATGATTCATGAACCAGTTGTTGTTTTAAGTCAGATCTTTTGAATAAATAAGCTGATACTGTTCATGAAGCTAACGTAAAAAGATATGTTCACAAATCAGACTGATTTGGTTCTCATTATTAGATTTCATGTTTAATAAACAACCAAAAAATGTGCACAAGGACTACTTTTATGATGCTTTTGCATCCTTTTTCAAAACTGATTAAACAGAAACCGAAACAATCTTCAGAATTTATCTTTCAGAGTTCTGTAGAAGAAAGTAAGTCATGGTTTTGGAAAGACATGAGGCTGAGTAAATGACGGCAGACTTCTCATTTGATTTTCATTGCGGATAATCCCTTTTAAAGCCCCTTTTTATTTTCCTTTCTTCTCCCAAAGTAATATTAATTCAGGAAAGAAAAGATTAATTCCCTGATTATTTTAACTTGTGTACGAAGGCTGGAATTCTGCTTCATTTCATGGTTAATCTGATAAATAATTACCTCTTTTTCAAATTGAATAATGTTTTTTACTCACTTCCTACATCTAAAGCATTTTTTTAAAAGTAGATCAATGTATGTTTTATTCAGATCTTGGTTTGTGCCTGAGGCTAGAATGCAAAGCGAGTCAACGCTAACATCGGAAATGTAAAGGCGGTGATGTGATTCATTAAAGGCTGCTGAATCAGGCCTCATGCTAATACAGGAAGACAGAGCAGAAACATGATGAGGTCGAGCTCATCTCAGTCTCCAGCTCCAGACTGTCTGCTCTGCATCTGCACACACAGGTGATGGAACTCCTTTAGGAAATCACAGCTGCAATGATTTAGGCCTCAGTCTGGAAGCTGGTTAATGAGCAAATTTGATTAGTCATCCAACAATTAACTCGTTTATTAGTGAGGTGGATTTATCCCCTGTAAAATAATGCGTGAGATATTAAAAAAGTGTCTCGAGGGCTTCCTTAAAGGGACGGTTCACCTAAAAATGAAAATTCTGTCATTAATTACTCACCTTCATGTTGTTCCAAACCTGTAAGACCTTCGTTCATCTTTAAAACACAAATTAAGATATTCTTGATGAAATCCGAGAGCTTTCTGACCCTGCATAGACAGCAGCGAAACTACCACGTTCAAGGCCCAGAAAAGTAGTAAGGATATTGCTAAAATAGTGAACTATCCCTTTAAGACCAATTAGTCAACCCTGTCAGGAAACTTGCTGTAGGCAACTTGCCTACTAGTCAATTTTGGACAATCCTGAAGTAAAACTTTGCCTCAGTGCTAGCATGTTAAATGTAAGAACTAAAAACACTCCTTCAAAAATATTCAACTTAAAAGCATTAGTTGAAATCAACATGAGGTTGGTTGATAAAAAAAGTAATGTTAGCTGAAAACTGAAAACTCAAGATAGTCTCGCTTGCTAAGCTAGTTTAACAGCCTGCTGAGGAAGAAAACAGCACACCAGCAACCAAAACACAATGTGCTGCTGACTAGCTAAGCTAATCTTTCTAGCAGGGATAAAAGAGCGGTACTGAGAGCGAGGAGAATGAGAACAAACGATGAGAGGTGTAAAGTGTTTCAGGCATTAGTTTTTGATCGAAGCCACCTCAGTGAGAGCGAGACTGTGCTGATGTAGCAGCAGGAGCTTCGGGCTCAGTAGGGACAGGATGAACTCCCCGACACTTGCTGCAAGTGCCCCAGCTGGTTTACCGTGTCACATGCACCGTCTCGACTTCACACAAATTAGTGCGCTACACTACTTCGTACTTAATAGTAATTGCAGGTAGACCTATGAGCTATGGGTGTTTTAATGTGTTTCTTGTAGATCCTTTCTTAAGACAGATAATATGCTCACATTTTGCCATTTACATCTTAATCATTTTAGCTTATTTTGATGAAAACCAACTCTTCAGATGACAATTTACTAATGCAAACATCATGGTTAGCCTACTGTTTAATCCTACTATTTCTTAAGATAACGTTTAGCCTAATTTTTCTCATGCTAACAATTAGCTTAAACAAGGGGACGTTGGATGCAAACATCACTTTTAAATGGTGTTTACATATAAATGTGTCTAACCTAAAGCTAAACAGCCTCGATTATCAAGCCGTTTTGATTTTCTGAGCAGTATGACATCATACTGCTCAAGCCCCGCCCACGACTGCAGACGAACCGTCCCGTATTAGCATATTTCCACATGCTTAAACCATATGTCGAAAAAAAAAATCTAATGTTCTCCCTCGACTTCGAAATTGTCCTATATAGCTGTTTTACCTTTTCTGTTAAGGGTGTTTGATCCTCTTTGCAAGACTGGGTCGGTACTTCTGCAGCGATGTAGGATGATTTTGAAATGATTTTTGAAGTTAAGGGAGAAAATACAGTTGGAGTTTTTCAACATACCCTAACTGTCTTGAGGCAGAATACACAGAGTTCAAGGACTGCAAGGCAAGACGTTCATTTGAGAATAAAAAGTATTTTTTAGTTTCCATTTGCAAAGACTGGGTTGGTACTTCTGCAGCGATGTAGGATGATTTTGAAATGATTTTTGAAGTTGAAGAAGAAAAAAAGTTTTTTTTTCAACTGTCTTGAGTCAGAATACACAGAGTTCAGGGAGAGAATAGCAAAACGAGCGTCTGAGATTAAAAAGTATTTAAATTGTATTTTTTAAAAATAAAAATAACTGATTGTTTCACTAGATAAGACCCTTCTTCCTCGGCTGTGATCGTTTACAACTGCATTTGGGATTGTTTGAAGCCACATTTAAACTGTGATATTTTATAAGCTTTTTTAAATATTTCTAATTAAAACAACAGAATAAGAACAAGTAGAATAAGAAAAAGTTACTGATCAAATGAAATCAGTATTAACAAAATGAATCTGTACTACAGAGGTGGCACAGAAGAACACAAAAGTGGCTTGCAGCTGTATTTTCATCTGTTTAACGAGGCTCAGAGGTGGCATGAGTGCAATCAAATTCTTAAGTTCATGTTGAGATTAACGTTTTAAATATAAAATTCTGAATATAGAAATATTAAGTTATTTAAATAACTGAGAAGATACTTTAAAAATGAAACTAAAACTGCCAGTAGGTGGCGGCAAGTCACAGATTTAATTACTGAATCATTCATTCGATTTGTTCGAACGGCTGATTCATTCAGGAATAAAGCAAGTGACTGTCTTTATGAATGGGAAATTGAATCATTGACTCACTAGATGAGTTTAAAATTCATCATTCATAAACGAAATGCCTCTGTGTGTGAATGGAGATGTGCAGTGGCTCAGTTGTGACTTGTTTCAAACTATTTTTGATGACAAAATAGAGCAAAATCAGGCAATAGTGTTATATTCAGACAATGTAAGTCACTTAATAATAAATTCTTGACTATTTGACTGTTGTATTAAATCAATATCTCATTTACAAACTCCCTTAAAAGCTGTCAATCATCTTAGTTCATCTCGATCTCACAAAGTTCCATTATAATCAACGAAGCTCTCTACACTGCACAATCAATCTCTTATTTATACTCTCTCTACACTTTATGAAAGGATTCACGGGATATGTCTGTGATACATTACTCAATGTTGCAAAAACACGTAGAAACATTTGAAGCTCCCCTCAGCGCAAACACAAATATGCTGATCGGGTCAGTCGCACTAGTGTTCCTAAATACTTTTTCATAGTCGCAAGCAGTAGTAAATGGTTGCACTGTAGAGCCTGTACACACTTTTAATTGCCAAGACCTGGCAACCACTCACAACAAACTGACTCTGAGGCAGCAGCTTTTGAGGCATGAGGTGCTAAAGGTTCTGGTAACACCCTAAAAACCATCTAGAATACCATAGCACTTGTCACACAACAAATTATTAAGAGCACCTGGCAACCGCATAGCAAAGATCTGGCAACCGTTTTAAACAACCTAGCACTAAAGCAGCAGGTATACTAAGAGTTTTAGCAACACTGTAGCATCTACACAGCAACACATTTTGCACAGTCACCCCCAAAACACAGACTTGTTTTTAATATGCCCTGAGCTTGAGTTTTGGTGGTTTGTATCCCAGGTAAGACTCCAAAAGATGTGGACATAGTGCTGGAGGGCTGCAGGTTCAAAGGTCCCTATATTTCTTTTGATTACAGCAGCGCCTTACCCCAAAATGCCCCAGGGTGTGCCTGTGTGCAAATATGAATTTGCTCTTAATGCAAAACCAGAACTTCAGAGACTCTTGTGAGAAAACTTTTTCAGTTTGCGCTCTTGCAACCTAAAAGAACAAAGCTGTCAAATGACTGCAAACCATCAGACATTCGCTTCACGTTCGACGCTCGTATCACCCACAGTGAAAGTTTGTGGCTTGCAGAGCCTCTCTTTCAAAAGGTGAGCAATGCCTTTGGGTAGATAATATATTTAAACACTCTGATCAAGATTTTATAAGCATATAAAGCCGACAGAATAGGAAGGTTTGTCTCTCCCCTTGAGTGTCCCAGTCTGTCCTCCAAGGATCCGGAGCCGTTTTTCTCGTTCTCTTCACCTCGTTCTGCTTACAGCTCGATATATCTTACCCAAGAGTCGCTCTTTCTGCTAATGAAGGCCATTTCCTCATGCGGAATGAGAGGTTACTAAGTCACCGGACCCATAAAACTGTGATGACCTGTGGAGTGTCCTAGCAAGGTGTCCTTTCAAGAGCTGTCATTCACTCAACCTGGCCCCGGTGAATGTGGGTCATAAGGAAGGTTATAAATTAGTATGAGAGCTCCCACTGTTCTTCCCACCCTCCATCCCAGTCTGCTTCCTTATTATCCGTACAGTGTGGTTGAACGTGGAGGATTCATATTGTTTTAGACAGAGAGTGAAATGAAAGGGAGCTTTTTGGTTCCTTTGATCACAGAGCTTCACACTTCTGTATCTTTTCCTCTGTTCTTTTCTTAGGGAATCGTCAGAAGAGCTGCATGGCCCATCATGAGCTGCGAGGATCTCATCAAGAAAACATCTAAGGGCTGTAATTATTCAATCCTGCTGCTCATTAAGAAACCTTCTATTGCCCATTCTTCAGAGAGACAAAGACGGAAAGAGAGAGAAGGAAAGAGGAACAATTGTTAAGTGAGGCCTGTGCTCTTATGAACTCAGACGAAGTGATGAAAAGTTGGTATGTGAGCTGTTAACCCATTATTTTCTGCACTTTGCAAACACACAATGCACATACAATGGAAATTAAATGATTAATAATGAAGGGATGATTTTTAAACAGTAACAATTTAAGCAATATACAGCCAAAAGTCAAAAGCTTACATACATCTTACAGAATCTGCAAAATGTTGTTTTACCCAAATAAAAGGGATTACACAAAATACGTTATTTTTTACTTAGTACTGAACTGAATAAGATATTTTACATAAAAGATGTTTACATATAGTTTACCAGAAAAAATAATAATTTATAAAAATTACCCTGTTCAAAAGTTTTCATACACTTGATTCTTAATACTGTGTTGTTACCTGAATGATCCACAGCTGTTTTTTGTTTTGCTTTGTTTAGTGATAGTTGTTGATGAGTCCCTTGTTTGTCCTGAACTGTTAAACTGCCTGCTGTTCTTCAAAAAAGTCTTCAGGTCCCACATATTCTTCAGTTTTCCGTAATGTTTGTGTATTTAAAACCCTTTCCTGCAATGACTGTATGATTTTTAGATCTATCTTTTCACACTAAGGACTGACAGACTCATATGCAACTATTACAAAAGCTTGAAACACTCACTGATGCTCCTGAAGGAAAAACTCAATTAAGAGCCAGGAGTGTAAACTTTTGAATGGAATGAGGATGTGTACATTTTTCTTATTTTGCCTAAATATCACATCTATTTTTTTTTCATTTAGTACTGTCCTTCAGAGAACAAAATAAGTTACATTTACCCTGATCTTTAAATTCAAAAAGTTTTCATCCCCCAGCTCTTATTGCATAAGTTTTCCTTCTGAAGCATCAGTGAGCGTTTGCACCTTCTGTAATAGTTGCATATGAGTCTCTCAGTTGTCCTCAGTGTGTAAAGATGGATCTCAAAATCATACAGTCATTGTTGGAAAGGGTTAAAAAAATGACACAAAATGCTGAAAAACCAAAGAATTTGTGGGACCTGAAATATTTTTCTGAAGAACAGCAGGTATTTTAACTGTTCAGTACAACAACAAACTTATGAACAACTATCACTAAAAAAAACTGCTGTGGATCATTCAGGTTACAACACAGGTATTAAGAATCAAGTGTATGTAAACTTTTGTAAAAACGGGTCGTTTTTATAAATTCAACTTTTTTTGTGGACTATATGTAAATAACTTTTTTTGTGAAATCTTATTCAGGTCAGTACTAAATAAAAAATAACATGCATTTTGTATGATCCCTCTTATTTTGGCAAAATAATGAACATTTTGCAGATTCTGCAAGGTGTATGTAAACTTTTGACTTCAACTGTTTCTGATTTGTGAACTTATGTTCAGCTATTCTTTTGATTCTTTTCTATTCTTTTGACATGGTTCGCAAATGCAGAACGTGCACCAACACAAGAGGCAGGATTTATCGTGTGAACCAATCACAGCCGAACATAACAGTCATATCCAATCACATCGCGATGGAGGCATTGCCTCCTCTCATGTGACTTTCCCCCATTAATTCTCAATTACCCCTCACCAAACCCACCTCACGCTTTAGGGCGTCTATTAAAACTCAATGGTCATAGGGGAGATGAGAGAGACACAGACTCCTGCTGTTACTTTACAGTCGTACAGAAATATGTTTTTTGAGGAAAACATTTCAGCATTTTTCTCCACATAGTGGACTTTAATGGTGCCCTGAGTTTGAACTTCCAAAATGCAGTTTAAATGTAGCTTCAAACAATCCCAAATGTGGTTGTAAACAATCCCAGCCGAGTAAGAAGGGTCTTATCTAGCGAAACGATCGGTTATTTTCATAAAGATAATAATATGCATATACTTTTTAATGTCAAACGCTCGTCTTGTCTTCAGCCTGAACTTCATGACAGTTAGGGTATGTCGGAAAACTCCCATCTCATGTTCTCCCCCAACTTCAAAATCGTATATCGCTGTTTTACCTTTTTTAGTTAAGGCTGTTTGATCTTCTTTGCATGTTTACTTTGCAAAGACTGGGTCGGTACTTCTGCAGCGATGTAGGATGATTTTGAAATTATACGAAAATACGATTGGAGTTTTTCGACATACCCTAACTGTCTTGAGTCAGAATACACAGAGTTCAGGCAGAGCAAGACAGGACAAGCATTTGAGATTAAAAAGTATTTAAATTGTATTGTTTTAATGAAAATAACCGATCTTTCGCTAGATAAGACCCTTCTTCCTTGGCTGGGATCGTTTGAAGCCGCATTTAAACTGCATTTTGGAAGTTTAAACTCGGGGCATCATAAACTGCTGAAATGTTTTCCTCAAAAAACATAATTTCTTTACGACTGAAGAAAGAAAGACATGAACATCTTGGATGAAAAGGTGGTGAGTACATTATCTGTGATAAATAAAGTTTTGTTCTGGAAGTGGACTTCTCTTTTAACATTGCTTTCCTAACACCTCCAATAGAGGGTTAAATCCAAAAACAAGAAAAAACGAGAATATACGCACGCATTTTGAGTGGAAGGTTAACAAACTGGCTGATTCAGCACTGAATGTGTCCTAAAATTGTGAGAAACCACTTTGAAATGAAACAAGCTCACCTGCTATCGAGCCCAAATTGGAGGGAAGCAAAACCCTTTTTCCTGATCCGACAAATTGGAGCTTTTTGGAGAGAGCGCTGCTGTGTATAAAGTACTTTTTCTTGTCCCAGAATGAAAACGACGAGGGATAAAGTGAGTAATTCATGCAGAACGCCTGTGGAAAGGGCTGTTCAGAGTAACGGGCGATGCTTCCTACAAGCGGGCCTGATCGAAACCAGCGTGATGTTTATTTATGTCCGAATGCTGAGGGTACCATGTGAAACCTGCAATATTGAACAAACACCCTAGCCATCCAGCATGGCTTATCCTTTTAAACTGCGATAGCTGTGAGCAAAGAAGTGCAAATTCAGAGTGCAAATGTTGCCTTGTTTCTAAGAAAGAAAATAGAATGAGTGAGATAAGGCAGAGAGAAAGAGAGACGGGTGATTGAGATGATGGATCCCATTAAAGAGAAATGGCGAGAAAAGACAAACTTTAAACTGACTTTGAAGCAACAGTCCTTTAAATAAATCATGTTGCGAGTCTCCCAAAATGGAGGCTGCATCCGGCACCTGCGTCTCGTTTTAATAATTCATTTCCTGTCACAATCAGACATTCCTCTAAAGCGTGTGTGTGTGGTGTGTTAACTTGTTTGTGTGTGAGAGAGAAGGAAGGTGTTTATCTTTTTTTATCAGGTCTTTAAAACGTAAACATCAGATGACTTAGAAAAACACTACAGCTAGCTGGATTTGTACTTACAATGAAGTGAAGGAAACAATGAAGAGTTTGTAATTTAAAGTAATAAAAGAGGAATTAATAACTGAGAACATATTTAATTTCTTTGGTTTAAAAATGCCATGGTTTCATAGCAACAAAACTTTTTCACAAGTATAAAGGTCAGTCTCTAGGGGAGACCGAGGCAATTGTAACACTCAAATTATTTGAAAAGCTACCAAATAAGACTCTGATGACATTTATTTTGCA
This sequence comes from Labeo calbasu, assembly GCA_019740295.1. Taxonomy (NCBI): domain Eukaryota; kingdom Metazoa; phylum Chordata; class Actinopteri; order Cypriniformes; family Cyprinidae; genus Labeo; species Labeo calbasu. The sequence continues at coordinate 76,951 of JAHKKF010520957.1, read as the reverse complement.
CACGCTCAGTACAGTTCTTTCCGTCTGCTTGAGAAAAATATATTATGAAAGTAGATTTGTAGCATGTTGAGAATTATGAAGGATTATCTGCATTGGATGAACCACGATTAATCCATTCATCCATCTATACAAGCTTTCAATATCTAATATGGCCAAGAATGTGCGATTACATTGAAAATGTTTGTTTCGCTTTCCACCTATTCATCCATCTTTTTTATTCATCTGTATACCCTTAATAAGCTGCCTAGCCAGCCGACCATGAAAGGGAAAGCGAAGCAGACCGTAAAGGATAAATATGAGGAAGACGTTGAGAAACTAATAGGCTGAGTTTCCTTTCTATAGTGGAGAAAACAAATGATACATTTATCAGTCTATAAATAAGGGGCAGCCAAAGATCAATAGCAATATGAAACCAAGGGGGTGTGTTTATGGACCTGCCCTGAGAGAGACCGAGAGAGAGGGAGAGCTAAATAGAAAGCTTATATTATGAACAGAAAGTTACCAAGGCTTTCGCAGGCTAACTGATTGGAGACGGCTCTTTCAACTGTTCGTTACAGGCCTACCTTATTCCCCGGCCCAAGCGCTCCATCAGAAAACAGCCTGGGGAAATGACCGAATGGGCAGTTACTAGCAGTAGAGAAAAGGGAGTGAAAGAGGGAAAGATAGAGACAGATTGAGAACTCTGAAAATAAATCAGGTTTGGGGGAACAGTTTGAAGTTTGGCCTAAAACCTCCCCAAGGGTTCATCTCCATTTCCAGAGCTGTGTTTGGAGTCTCCTGCTGGCCTGTATCCAGGCCACACTCAATACACAACATTCTTAAAGATGGAGTGTGTAATAATAAAACCAGTTAGCGGTTGAAATTGGTACTGCAAATTCCAAATATTGCATGAGGTTGTTTCACGTGGGTTGCCAGATTGAGGACACGCAACAGGAACAAGCACAACTGACCCTTCGCAGGGAGTTTGATTAAATGCTAAATCTGTCCGACAAACAAACCAGACCGAAAAAAGCAATAAGCCCCAAGAAGCCGTGGTTTACAGTAAATTTATAACAGCTTAGGGGTGTTGTTAGGCACGTTGTGAACGAAAAGCCCCTTAGCTGTTATAAATGTACTGTAAACCAAGGCTTCACAAGGCTTATTGCTTTTATTAAAAACCAGTCTTAATTCGCTGGGGTATATTTGTAGCAATAGCCAAAAATACATTGTATGGGGCAAAATGATTGATTTTTCTTTTATGCCAAAAATCATTAGGAAATTAAGATCATTTTTCATGAAGATATTTTGTAAAATTCCTACTGTAAATAAATCCAAACCTAATTTTTGATTAGTAATATGCTTTAGTAAGAGCTTCATTTGGACAACTTTAATATTTTCTCAATATTTTGATTTTTTTAAAGGCATCTTATTTCAACTGCAGAAAGACATCAATACACATAAGTTTTCAAGTTCAAGTCCACCGACATTAATCCACTCTCCTGACTGGTTTGTTTGTCGGATGAAATGGCAGATTCAGCATTATGATTTGTCAGGGGCACGTTTCCCAAAAGCATCGTTAGCTAACTATGGTTGTAAGTTCTATTGAGCTCTGTTGGGCAAGTTTTGGGAAACGCACCCTAGATCGCCTGTCAATCAAACTCCTAGCAAAAGGTCAATTTATAATGGAAGGCAACAGGCCTTACGCTAAGTTGCTGAGTGGATTATAGATTGATGCCGAGGCTTTTTAGGTCAAGCAGAATCTGCGATATTTGACCCAGTTTGTTTGCTAGCTTCCATGGCTGCAATATGAAGAGTTTTGCTCCAACTGGCAACCTAGGGTGTCAAAAATCCAATGCGTCATGGTACTTTTGTGAGCAAATGTCAAAGACTGATCCAGAAGAGAAGAAATTAAATAAAGTTGTTATTTTTGTTTTCTTCGCACACAAAAAGTATTCTCATAGCTTCATAAAATTACGGTTGAACCACTGATGTCCCATGGACTATTTTAACGATGTCCTTACTACCTTTTTGGGCCTTAAACATGTCAGTTGCATTGCTGTCTATGCAGGGTCAGAAAGCTCTAGGATTTCATTAAAAATATCTTAGCTTGTGTTCTGAAGATGAATGAAGGTTTGAAACAATAGTAGGGTGAGTAATTAATGACAGAATTTTCATTTTTGGGTGAACTATTGCTTTAAGAAATGTTATACTGCATGAACTTTGCATAGAAAAACCGTCACACTCCTGGAAAGAAACTTTACATTACACAGTTGTAGAACTCTGTGAACTTTACACTGCATAAAGGACCTTTATACAGAATGCTGAACTTTTACATGCCATTAAGACAAAAAAAAGTTAGCACGATATACAATTACACTGTACAAAGAACTCACTCTCCAAACCAACCTTAACACAGCAAGAAGTAAATTTGCACAACTGAAGAAGCTTCACACTGCATAAAGAGCCGATATTCCTCAAACAAGCAGTTTGGGCTGCTTTGCAAAAAAATTACTTAAAAATCTTCAGTTGATTTATGGGAAGGGCAGCAGTGCTCACCTTCAGAGTTCAGACTTCATAGACTATATAAAGTGGATTGTCATAAAATTCAACGAGCTGTAATGAGGCCGAAATGAGATCATGATTTATTCAATCTCTTGCTCTACTTTAAAGCTGTATTTTTCAATAAACGCCATACTCTCTGAAGCTTACTATTCCATAATGAAATACTACTGCGCTCACCTCTTTAAAACCATTGCTGTTTTGAGCTAGTTCGGGGAAAGTGTTTTTTTTTTTCTTTTATACAGGTAACTGTAGCATTTCACCAGGGTCAGGTTCTGTTTACAGCACATCCAGTGTGCTTTAATTCAAAGCTTTGGACACAAGAGACCACAAGGATCCTTTTTTAGCTGCAAGTATATCACAAACACACACATGCTTACACAACCTTGAAGCACTACACAGACAATAATCTAAGCTAAGATGAAATGTGCGAAGCCTTCTGTGGCTCACTGCAGCATATGAGGAAAAGACAAATACTGTACCAAATCTTTCAAACACTGGCTCAGATGACAAGGTCAGTTCATGAGAACAATGTAGTTAACAAATCTGGTGATTAAAGAAAGCAGTCAATTGCTCACCAATTCATTAAGTGTAGGGGAAAATCAGCCATTGAAACATATGCTGATGAAAATACGATAATGTGATGTTTATGGATCGAGTGCTTTGTTAAAGGGCAAACTTGAGGGTCATGGACCAGCCCGGACTGTTGCCCACTAACACAACATCCAATTTTTTGTCAACAGTTTAGGAGTGGAAGGTTGTAACAGAGATGAAACTTACCAGAAATGACTGGGCTTGACCATTGAAAGGCATGGGCTCTGTGAAGAACTCTGTGTCCTGCACAAGCCTCCCGTGACCCCCGTACCGAAGCTCGTCCGAGTTCAATTTGATCTTATATCTGATACGAAACATGATCAAGGAACTGTAAGAAGACTCTAGTGAAACTCTCTTTGGTCTTGTGACATTTATCTCTCTCTTATTCTTTCCCCCTCTCTCGTCAAGAGTAGCTCAGGGACAGATGGTTGGTCGGATAATGATAAACGCATGAGATGTGATGGATGGCTGTGCTGTTGAGTAACAGCTCAAACCACCAGACAAATGGCACGCAAGACATTGATCTCTATCTACATCTCAGAGGCGACACACATGCACATTTGCAGGCTTGAGAGACCTCTAATCAATGATACTTGTTCGAGAGACAAACCGGAGAATAATAAAATTGTTCATTTCTTTAAAAAAAAAAAAGATTATTTGTGCTTTGAGTCATCAACTGTGGAAAAAAACCTGATTTATATAAAGAAATGAACACATTTATTCAGCAAGAATGAATGAAATCGATCAAAGTGACTAAAGATATTTATAATGTTACAGAAGATTTCGAATAAATGCTGTACTTTTGAAAGTTTTGTTTAGCAAAGAATCCTTTAAAAATAAACGTGTCACCGTTTCCACAACAATATTAAGAAGCTCAACTGTTTTCAACATTTATGATAAAAGGAAATGTTTTTGAGTACCAAAATCAGTATATTAGAATGATTTCTGAAAGATCACGTGAAAATTTAGCTTTGTCATCACAGGAATAAATTACATTTAAATTATATTAAAATAGAAAACTGGTTTTTTTAAAAAGCAATAATATATATATATATATATATATATATATATATATATATATGTTTTTTTTTTACTGTAGTTTTGATATCAATCCTATGAAAAAAATGTGGCATATACAATGTACACTGTGCACAAAAAACCACTTGTATTTAAATAAGCAAATACTTAAGACTTTAGAATTGAATCATTTCACATTATTGTTTCTTTGCGTTTGCAAAGATATTTGCGTTCCCTCCAAAAACTTTGTATTTACTCACAAAATTTTTCCGTTCCACCAACAAATTTTGCGTTTGCCAGCTAAACTTTCGCGTTCTCTCGCAAAGATATTTGCGTCCCCTCAAGAAACTGCGTTTGCTCACAAATTTTTGTGTTCCACCGAGAAACTTTTGCATTCTCTTGTAAAGATATTTGCGTTCCCATAAACTCTAAGATCTAAACAAAGAAGTCTGCATTCCTTTTACGTTCTCTCGTAAACCTTTTGCATCCCAAGAAACTTTGCCTTCTCTAACTATTGCATTCCAACGAGAAACTCTGCGTTCGTTCTGAAAACTTTTGCATTCTCTTTTGCAAAGATATTTCCGTTTCCTCGCAGAAAATTTTGGAAAGTTCCACCAGGAAAACTTTTGCAAAACTTTTGCATATTCTCGCAAAGATATTTGTTTCCTCACAAAACTTCTGCAGTCCATTGAGAAACGTTTGCTTGGAAAAATTTAGCATTCTCTTGCAAAGATATTTGCAAGGCGCAAACTTTTGTGTTCTTTGCAAAAGGTTTACGGTCCACCGAGAAACTTCGTTCACTCGCAAAACCTTTGCATTCTCTCACAAAGATATCTGCATTCCCTTGCAAAACTTTTGTGTTCCCCTGAGAAACTTTGCAGTCACTCGCAATATTTTTGCGTTCTCTCACAAAATTTTTGCGTTCCACAGGGAAACGTTGTGTTCCCTCACAAAACTGTTGCATTCTCTCACAAAATATTTGTGTTCCCCTGAGAAACTTTGCTTTCTCTTGCAAACATTTTGCGTCCCTGTGAAACTGTGCCTTCGCTTGCAAAACAATTGCATTCCACTGAGAAACTTTGCGTTCGCTCTGAAAACTTTTGCATTCTCTTGCAAATATATTTCCATTCCCTCGCAAAAATATTTACGGTCCCTTGCAAAACTTTTCGTTCTCCCGAGAAACCTTCTGTTTGCTTGCAAAACTTTTGTGTTCCCCTCAGAAACTTTGCACTCATTTGCAAAATTTTTGAATTCCCTGGAAAAATGAGTTCCCTGACAAAACTTTTGCATTCTCTCACAAAGATATTTGTGTTCCTTCTGAGAAACTTTGCCTTCCCTCGCAAAACTATTGCGTTCCACCAAGAAACTTTGTGTTCGCTCTGAAAACTTTTGCATTCTCTTGCAAAGATATTTACATTCCCTCACAAAAATATTTGCAGTCCCTTGCAAAACTTTTTCGTTCTCCCGAGAAACCTACTGTTTGCTTGCAAAACTTTTGTGTTCCCCTCAGAAACTTTGCACTCATTTGCAAAATTTTTGAATTCCCTGGAAAAATGTGTTCCCTCACAAAACTTTTGCATCTCTCACAAAATCTTTGTGTTACTTGGCAACATTTTTGTGCTCCCCTGAGAAACCTTGCTTTCCCTCGCAAAGCCTTTTGCATCCCTGTGAAACTTTGCCTTCCCTCGCAAAACTATTGCATTCCACCGAGAAACTTTTTGCGTTCCCTCACAAAACTTTTTTGTTCTCCCGAGAAACCTTCTGTTTGCTTGCAAAACTTTTGTGTTCCCCCCAGAAACGTATCATTCAGAAACACTCATTCGCTAAATTTTTGCATTCCCTGGAAAAATGTTTGCGTTCCATGGAGAAACTTTGTGTTTGCTCTGAAAACTTTTGCATTCTCTTGCAAAGATATTCATATTCCCTCGCAAAAATATTTGCGGTCCCTCGCAAACTTTTTGTTCTCCCGAGAAACCTTCCGTTTGCTTGCAAAACTTAATGGTTTTGCAAGAAAATGCAAAAATTTTGCGAGGGAATGCAAATATCTTTGCAAGGGGACAAATAAGTTTTGTGAGCAAACGCAATTATCTTAGTGAGGAAACGCAAACACCTTTGCGAGAGAGCACAAAGGATTTTAAAAATATTTTTTCCTTCAACTCCATATTTTTTCCACCATGTCCCGTACACATGGCTCTGTACTTTCTGGTTTTCATCAGGATTCATCAAGCTCAAATTGTGAAAAACAGACTGCCACAGAGTCCTGACCTTAACCCCTCTTTTTTGTTTGTTGGCCAGGTAGTGTATGTGTGTCTTTTTTTTAAGATTAAGCATATACTTAAAATTTTGATTTATTAAGATTCACATGAATGCCAAACAAATGATACCGGAAGCGTGTTACGCAGCAATTTTGATGATAAATACTAGCTTGTGACCTTGTAATCATGTTACACGTAATTGAATCATCAGTGTCCCAATGTTTAGTGGATCAAGACCCCTGCTAGTTCTCAAATTCATATTCACCACATACCGATTCACGTCACAGGGAAATGGCGAGAAGAGTTGAAGCGATGATTGCCAGTAAGTATATGTTATGTGTCACAGGGACATTTATAATTATAATGACTAATCCATCTGAGTCCTTAGTCAAGAGTTTTGTGTCTAAGGAACATATCTCACCCTTGCCTTCCTGTGGAGGCCCTCAGGCAATCCTCTACGCCCCCCGCTAGCAAACGTAATCATTAGCTACAACATAATTTACCCCCATCAGAGGCGTGTTAGTGTGTATGTGTGTTCGTTCACAGCCAGACCAGTGAACAGGCTCCACATGGTGAGGAAAGAAGCCGGAGAGACCTCACTTACTCTAAACTATGGCATTATGGGAAGATAAAAACTAATTAAAATACTACAGGTTAGTGGATTCTTATTATCAAACGTCTCAAATGTAACAGCCACACAAAGTGCAGTTTAAGCACTGAATCATGCAAATTAAATAACACTTTAGATCGATAAGTGCGAACTTTTTGGCGCAAGCAAATTTCAGCTAAACATGTGTGATGAAAATGAATGCATACTGCCCTGAAGGGCAAAGTGGAAAAAATGAATTGGCTTCTCTTACATTAATATTATATATTTTATGCTGTATCTAACACAATAAGACAGAGGAAAAAATATATTTTTTTCTGCATAATTTCACAATATTTCTGCATATATTTTCAGTGCCTGCAAGGGTAATGCATAAAACATATTTTTGCAGCTTTTTGGCTTACAATTAGCATACATTTGACTTTTTTTTCAATCTTAAGGAGCCCTGAAGGTCAGAAAAAAATGGCAGTCACTAACTAGTTAACAATTCACATGTATAATCTAAGCTGAATCAATACTGTAAATTGTGAGTCTTTTAGTGATCCTGTGAAATGCTACAGCTGAAAAATTATTTCTGACATTTAAACCGCTGCTAAAGAGGCAAAACATCATAAAATTTAAGGAAAATAATTTTTTCATGATTGGATGAATATATTCTCGTTATGGCTGTCAAATTGATTAATTGCAAAACTTTTGCGCTCTTTAGGAAAGATATTTGCATTCCCCTGAGAAACTTTGCATTCACTCTCAAAACTTGTGGTCCACCAAGAAACTCTTGTGTTCACTCGCAAAAATGTTGTGTTCTCTCACAAAGATATTTGCGTTTCCCCAAGAAACTGCATTTGCTCACAAAAGTTTTACGTTAAATCAAGAAACTTTGCATTTACTTGCAAAACTTTTGCATTCTCTAACAAAGATATGTTCCCTCACAAAACTTTTGTATTCCTCTGAGAAATTTTGCATTCGCTCACAAAATTTTTGTGTTCTCTCGCAAAGATATTTGTTTGCAAAAGTTTTACATTAAACCAAGAAATTTTGCATTTTGCAAGTGAACGCAAAGTTTCTCGGTTGAACACAAGTTTTGTGAAGTTTTTGCGAGAGAACACAAAAGAACATGAACGCAGTTTCTTGATTGAACGCAAAAATTATGTGTGCAAATTCAAAGTTTCTCAGGTGAATGCAAAAGTTCTGTAAGGTAACACATCTTTGCACGAGAACGTAAAAGTTTTGCAAGAGAATGCAAAGTTTCTTGGTTTAATGTAAAAATTTTGCAAGCAAATGCAACGTTTTTCTTGGGGGAATGCAAATATCTCCGCGAGAGAACCAAAAAATTTTGCGAGTGAACGCAAAGTTTCTCGGTGGAAAACAAGTTTTGCGAGCGAACGCAAAGTTTCTGTGAAAGAACACAAATATCTTTGCAAGACTACACAAAAGTTTTGCGCACAAACGCAAAATTTCTTGGTGAAACGCAAAAATGCGGATGCAAAGTTTCTCGGGGGAATGCAAAAGTTATGTAATTTAACATATCTTTGCAAGAGAACGCAAAGTTTTTGCGAGTAAACACAAAGTTTCTTGGTGGAATGCAAGTTTAGTGAGCGAACGCAAAAATTTTGCGAGGGAGTGCAAATATCTTTGGAAGAGAACACAGAAGTTTTGCGAGCGAGTGCAAAGTTTCTTGGTGGAATGCAAAAATTTAGTGAGTGAATGCAAAGTTTCTCAGGGGAATGCAAATGTTTTGAGGGAACACATCTTTTCAAGAAAATGCAAAAGTTTTGCAAGTGAACTTCTGTGTTTTCTCGCAAAGATTTTGCATTCCCCCATAAATTTTTTTTTTTACAGTAAACCAAGAAACTTTGCTTTCTCTTGCAAAACTTTTACGTTCTCTTGCAAAGATATGTTCCCTTACAGAACTTTTGCATTCACCTGAGAAACTTTGCATTGGCTCACAAAATTTTTGCGTTTCACCAAGAAACTTTGCGTTAGAGCGCAAAACTTTTGTGTTCTCTCGCCAAGTTATTTGCGTTCCCTCGCAAAAACTTTGCGTTCGCTCACAAAACTTGTGTTCCACCGAGAAACTTTGCATTCACTCGCAAAAATTTTGTGTTCTCTCACAAAGATATTTGCATTCCCCCGAGAAACTTTGTATTTGCTTGCAAATTTTTCATGTTAAACCAAGATACTTTGGATTTGCTTGCAATACTTTTGCGTTCTCTTGCAAAGGTATGTTCCTTCACAAAACTTTTGCATTCCCCTGAGAAACTTTGCATTTGCTCGAAAAAATTTTGTGTTCTCTCGCAAAGATATTTGCGTTCCCCAAGGAACTTTGTATTTGCTCGCAAAAGTTTTACGTTAAACCAAGAAACTTTGCATTCGCTTGCAAAACTTTTACGTTCTCTTGCAAAGATATGTTCCCTTACAGAACTTCTGCATTCCCCTGAGAAACTTTTTGCAAGCAAGTGCAAAGGTTTTTTTGCGGAACAAAATTTTTGGGTTCCACCAATAAACTTTGTGTTCGATCGCAAAACTTTTGTGTGCTCTCTCGCAAAGATATTTGTGTTCCCACAAGAAACTTTGCATTTGCTTGCAAAGATATTTGCGTTTCCCTGAGAAACTTTGAATTTGCTTGCAAAATTTTTGTTCCACCAAGAAACTTTGCGTTCATGCTCAGAACTTTTGTTCTCTTGCAAAGATATTTGCATTCTCTTGCAAAAACTTTATGTTCACTCGCAGAACTTGTGTTCCACCAAGAAACTTTTGCGTTCGTTCGCAAAACTTTTGTGTTCTTTCGCAAAGATATTTGCGTTCCCCCAAGAAACTTTGCATTTGCTCACAAAATTTTTACATTAAACCAAGAAACTTGGTTTTTTACATTAAACCAAGAAGCATTCGCTTGCATAAGTTTTGCGTTTTCTTGAAAAGATATAAGCTCTCACAAAACTTTTGCATTCCCCCAGGAAACTTTGCATTCACTCACAAAATTTTTGTGTTCCACCAAGAAACTTTGCGTTCATGCGCAAAACTTTTGTTCTCTCGCAAAAACTTTGCATTCGCTCACAAAACTTGTGTTCCACCGAGAAACTTTGCCTTTGTTCATAAAAATTTTGTGTTCTCTCGCAAACATGTTTGTGTTCCCTCGTAGAAAAGTTGATTAATATATTCTCTCTATGGTTGTAAAATCAGTTAATTGTAATAAATCGCATCTAAAATAAAGTTTGTGTTTACGAGAGGTGTAACAATACATGTATTCATACCGAACCATAACAGTACGCACATCTCGGTTCGGTGCATGAGGCCTTACAACGAATACAGGCAATTCACCCTCAATCCAGAAGGGGGCGCCCGCAGTAATGCAACACTGTTTTATAACCGCCAGCAGAAGAACAGCGAATGCCAGGAGTTGCGCACTTGAAAACAAAGCCCACTAGACAATGATCATGTGCTGATTCTGAACGCGTCTCTCACTGACAAAGGAGTATAACGTTTGCGAAATGGAGCTTTGTGCTCTTGTATCCTACCTCTTTCATTCGGCACAAATCCAAATATTCCATAATATTTCCATAAAGAAAACAAATAGGATGGTTTTTTCCCTTGTTTATCTGTTAATTAAATCAAATATATTTCAAGTATTTATTCCTTGTATGTATATATATATATATATATATATATATATATACTGCAGATTATATATAACGTTATAATTTGATATAGTATTTAGTATTTTCACATCTAGGTGGAAAAAAAAATTAATTTGTACTACAGTCTCTTCAAAATAATTGAAAAGAAACTTAACATAGTAGATTCGAACCGAGGTACGTACTGAACCGTGACATCTGTGTACCGTTACACCCCTAGTGTTTACATAATATACAGTACTGTGCAAAAGTCTTAGGCCACTAGTATTTTCACCAGCTAAAAAATGGTTTAACGTAAGTTATTTCTATCTTTTGCTGTAGTGTGTCAGTARGAAACATCAGTTTACATTTCCAAACATTCTGTTTGCCATTAATTGTAATAATCTAGTGAGAATTTTGTTTGCACAGGCAGTCTGACAACAGCCAGTGCTCCACACTGAGATCTGATCTCACCATCATCGAGTCTGTCTATGGAATGACATGAAGAAACAGAATAACTGAAACAGACTAAATCCAGAAGAACTGTTTCAACATCTCCAAGATGTTTTAAATAACCTACCCGCAAAGCTACCTGAAAAACTCTGCACAAGTGCACATAGGGCAAAAGCTACTTCAAATGCAAAGGATGGTCACATCAAATGCTGATTTATTTTAGTTAATAGAAGTTCATTGATAAAGAAAATCTATTTATGACATTGTTTTTGACAGCATC
>JAHKKF010520957.1:4207-54783 GCA_019740295.1 Labeo calbasu | reverse complement strand
TATATATATATTGAGTAGGCTATGTCAGGTATGTATGAGTTTAATTATTTATTCAAATACAGTACAATTTGTAATTTATCTACCTGTACCTGCATTTTACAGACTGACTAGTTGAGACAAAGGAGGCTGGACACCAGGGCCTGTTTTTGGTATGTTTTAAAGTTATAAAATTCTTGTCAGATAAAAGATTTAACTCGTATACATGTTCAGCTAGGTAACATGGGTTAGTTAATCCAAAATCTTGTCATTCCATTTTATCTTATCTTGTTAACTAACTTACCTTATATGATGACTTTAATATGATTATTTAATTTAGCTTTAAGTTGTAAGAGCTCATAAATATGGAAAAAGGAAGTTGAGTGTATATACAATATACATTTTTAGTCAAACTACCTCCAGGGACAGCCTTTCTCTATATACTGGTTCATTAGTAATTTGTGAATTTCACCCCAAAAATCTAAAGTATATATAAAGTATAGATTGTTTTGAACAGTAAGATTTTCTTTCTTTTTTTTTTTTTTTTTTTTAAAGAAGTCTCTTCTGCTCACCAAGACTGCATTTATTTGGTCCAAAGTACAGGAAAAAAAGGTAAAATTCTAAAATATTTTTTACTATTTACAATAACTATTTTCTATTTGAATAAGGCTTAAAATGTAATTTAATCCTGAGCATCATTACTCCAGTCTTCAGTGTCACATGATTCTTCAGAAATCATTCTAATATGCTGATTTGCTGTTCAAGAAACATGTATTATTATTATTATTATCAACATTTTTAATTTAATTTTAATTTTAATTTTTTTTTCAGAATTCTTTGATGAACAGAAAGATCCAAAGATCAATATTTATCCGAAATAAAAAGCTTTTGTAACATTATACATTATACCATTCAAAAACTTGGAGTCAGTATCATTTTTATTAAAGAAATTAATACTTTTATTTAGTAAAGATGCTTTAAATTGATTAAAAGTGATGATAAAGACATTTATAATGTTACAAAAGATTTCTATTTCAGATAAATCAGAATATTAAAATGATTTCTGAAGGATCATGTGACTGGAATAGTGATGCTAAACATTCCGCTTTAAAATCACAGAAATAAATTACATTTTAAAATATATTCAAATAGAAAACAGTCATTTTTAATAGTAAAATTATTTCTAAATTTTACTGTTTTTACTGTACTTCGGATCAAATAAATGCAGGCCTGGTGAGCAGAAGAGAATTCTTTAAAAAGCATTAAAAATCTTACTGTTCAAAAACTTTTGACTGGTAGTGACAAAAAAGTGAAGACTACTTTAAGAACATTCATTTGTTTTAAGACAATTAGGAAGTGACAGTTTATGGCAATACAGAACATTTAACCGCACCTCCACATATTTTGGGTATCTACTGTAAAGAAAAAAAAAACAGGGACAATAAATTAACATTTAATGTATATTTGTACACCTAATAATAGGGCTACGTTTATGATTTTTATTACTCAATTACACCGTGAAGAAAATGTGTTTAATTTGAATTTAAATAATGTCACAATACAACAAATAGATGAATTTGAATAAGTCCTGGACATGACTTTTTAGCATGAGATTCCCCCTAAAAATTCCAAAGCTTAATGTTGAACAAGAAGGAAAACACAGTGAGGGTTTGAACACAATTTATTATAAGCTTAAATAATTAATTTGATCATCCAGTGTATGTTTGTTTTTTTTTTGTTTGTTTTTTTCCATACATATGTTTGTTACCAGATCTATCATCCATGAATGCTTGGGTGATTTCTCAATGCACCAAAATCAAAGTAAAATTTCCCCCAAAACCACAGCAGCCTTAAAAAGTAGTAATACACTGCTAGAATGATTACAAATGACAGGTTGACAGAAAGACTTCTACATCTTAGAGCCAATACACATGAGAACAGTTAAAAGTGCATCACGTTAGTCAACATGATGCATACCGGTGATCGTTCGGATTTCATCTGTATCTGTAACTGCATAGGGAACCCGCCGCTGTGACGTGATGGGACACAGTGTATTTTAGTGAAGCTGAACAATGGTGCTGTGATACTGTCATCTTTCTTAAAAAAAAAACGTGAGCATTAGCAAGGCTGTGAGTGTATACATACAGAATAGCACTTCCCCTTCTCTTGTGTGTTATGCCATTTAGAAAAATCAAAATAAAGTGAATTACATGCATGAAAATATTAGTACTCTGAAGAAGTCCTTGAACAGAACTACAACGGCTCCAATGTTCGTACCACCGAAAACCGTAGTAGGTTTGAAAGAAACATCCGTTGTTAAAATCAAGCTGGCTTTTTTTTCATTTACAAACATTTTTCTTGCTTATAATTATACAAGTGCATGTGAAGTTACACCGAAGCGTTCCCTTAAAATTGGAATCAGAATTGGTAGTTCATTCCTACACACTTGCCAGTGCATTAACAATATCGTGAGCCACTTTCAAATTTATACAGTGTAATTTATGTACATCACAAGCTCCAACAGCATTATACACCCCGACATTATGGGTCCGAGAGGAAAAAAATGTAAGGCGAGTGTAGAAGGTGATTCAAACGAGTCCCTCCTTTTCTGTCAATCTGCAGTATGTTTCGTGGCCTCTTTGGTCACGGAAGTGCTTGGGCGCTGCCGTGGAGCGTCTCGCGTAGGACGCCCCCAGTCGATCGAAACGCTGCACCAACAAAGTCCTCTCGACCGTTAGCCGTTCCGTGTTATTGACAGAAACAAGTTTTTTTCATGCTCATGCGAAATCAAAAGTCGTCAGACTGAAAACCATTTGTTTTTATGAAAGCTGCAGACACACGATCTTCATCCCCTGACCTCCTGCGCGTTTCCAATGATCCTCCTTGTAGGAAAATGGTTTTGAAACACTTTCAGATCTGAAACACAGTGACATACAGGAATATATCAACTTATTTTAATAATGTAATAACACAGCATTGCTATTAAAGGATTAGTTCACTCCAGAATATAAATTTCCTGATAGTTTACACACCCCCATGTCATGCAAGATGTTCATGTCTTTCTTTCTTCAGTTGAAAAGAAATTAAAGTTTTTGAGGAAAACATTCCAGGATTTTTCTCCATATAGTGGACTTCAATGGGAGCCAAGAGGTTGAAGGTCCAAACTGCAGTTTCGCTGCAGTTTCAAAGGGCTCTACACAATCCCAGCCAAGGAATAAGCGTCTTATCTAGCGAATTTCGACTTAATTCTCGAAACATTTCAACTTTATTCACGTAATTTCGACTTTATTCTCGCATTTTTTCTACTTTATTCTCGTAATTCTTTGACTTTATTCTCATAATATTTCAGCTTTATTCTCGTAATATTTCAACTTTATTCTCATAATTTGGACTTTATTCACAATTTTTTTGACTTTATTCATGTAATTTTTTTACTTTATTCTCGTAATATTTCGACTTTATTCTAGTAATTTCGACTTTCTATCAAAATGTTTCAACTTCATTCTCGTAATTTCGACTTTATTCTCCTAATATTTCTACTATAGTCTCGTAATTTCAACTTTATTTAGTAATATTTCAACTTTATTCTCGTAATTTCGACTGTATTCTCAAAATATCTAGACTTTATTCTCAAAATATTTAGACTTTATTCTTGTAATATTTTGACTTTATTCTCGTAATTTCGACTTTATTCTCAAAATATCTAGACTTTATTCTCAAAATATTTAGACTTTATTCTTGTAATATTTCAGCTTTATTCTCATAATATTTTGACTTTATTCTCAAATTATTTCGACTTTATTCTCATAATGTTGCAACTTTATTCTTGTAATATTTCAGCTTTATCCTCGTAATATTTCTACTATAGTCTCGTAATTTCAACTTTATTCTAGTAATATTTCGACTTTATTCTCAAAATATTGCAACTTTATTCTCGTAATTTTGACTTTATTCTCTAAATATTTCGACTTTATTATCAAAATATTTCAAATTTATTCTTGTAATTTTTACATTATTCTCAAAATATTTCGACTTTATTCTCGTAATGCTTTGACTTTATTCTCATAATATTTCAGCTTTATTCTCGGAATATTTCGACTTTATTCTCGTAATTTCTACTTTATTCTCTAATTTTTTCGACTTTATTCTTGTAATGATGCAACTTTATTCTCGTAATATTTCAGCTTTATTGTGGTAATATTTCGACTTTATTCTCGTAATTTCGACTTTATCTCCAACTTTTTCAACTTCATTCTCGTACTTTCGACTTTATTCTCCAAATTTTTCGACTTTATTCTCCTAATATTTCTACTATATTCTTGTAACATTTCGACTTTATGCTCAAAATAGACTCACTAAAGCGTGAAGTGAGTTTGGTGGGGGGTAACTGAGAATGAATGGAGGAAAGTCACATAAGAGAAGGCAATGCCTCCGTCGCGATATGACTGGATTTGACTTATGTTCAAATATGATCGGTTCATGCGATAAATCATGCCTCGTGTTCCGTGTTCGAGAATCAGTCTGAATGAACAATATAATGGCGTTAATGGGAAGACTAATTAAAAAAAACGTCATTTTCTTAAAAAAAATAAAAATGTATATACCTTTTTACCACAATGGCATGTCTTGCACTAGCTCAACACGCATTATGTAGCCATGTTGGAAAGGTTACACATGATGGAGGTGGAAGTGCCAATGTTCAAAGAAGAACATTCTTTACTAAAAAAGGTAAAACAACGATTTGTCAGACAAATTTAAAGTTGGAAGAGAAAACGAGATGGAGTTTTTCACCCAACCCTACCTTTTTGAACCAAAGTACACAGACGAACTAACCACGCGTGACCTTTCCAACATGATTACGTAATCCATGAAGTCACGGACCCGCATCACAGAGCTAGTGCAAGATGAGCATTTGTGGTTAAAAAGTGTATAAATTTGTATTTTTTCTTTAGAAAATGGGCAATTGTTTCACTAGTTAAGACCCTTATACCTTGGCTGGGATTGTGTAAAGCCCTTTGAAGCTGCAATTTGGACCTTCAACCCAATGGCTCCCAATGAAGTTCATTATACGGAGAAAAATCCTGGAATGTTTTCCTCAAAAACCTTAAAATATTTTCAGCTGAAGAAAGAAAGCCAAGAACATTTTTAATGACATGGGGGTAAGTAAATGATCAGGAATTCTTTATTCTGGAAGTGAACTAATCCTTTAAATTGATAAACAGTGGAGTCAAAGTCTGAGAGCACACTGAAAATCTGGGATCCATAATCTAATTTTAAACTGGAAATAAGCATAACATTTTAGGACGTGTACAGCAAAGAATACTATGACATTAAATACATACAAAATATTTATGGTTACTAATTAAATCTAAGCAAAAAACGTGCCACATTATTTAAGCAAAACGAGTTGTGAAAGCCATTTCATATTGACTTTAGATGTCCATTCATTGTGTAGGTTCACAATGCAAGACCCAAATGACCCTTCAAAACATTTTGTCCTAGCATGGACAAAATGGCATGAGTAAAAGAACAATTGCATGGACTAATTTGCTGCGTCTGCATGTCATCAGTGGGGTGCATTTCAACTGTACTGGAAAAAGCGCTGTTACAAAGCACATTTCTCCTTTGACTATTGTGTTGATGACTATACACAAAAGCTACCGCCTGAACTGGCAGGATTCCACTCCGCTCTGCTATTTACCCCCTGACTTCCACTGATCCTGGTTTTATGCCTATGGACTTACCAAAAAGAGCACAACTGTTACGATTGACCCATTTTCTCCCATTGTCTTCCTTCCTTCTTTATGCCCTTCCCTCCTTCTCCAGCCTGAAACAACAAAAGCTTAAAGTTAGAGATCTGTTATACATCACAGCATCTATAGGAATATTATTCCCAATGCCCGTCCATGGAAACACACGGCAAATGCTATAAATGAAAAAAAAAACATTTAATTAGTGAGAGACCAATGTTCACCATTTTTTCAAAACCAATTTATTAAACCTTTCAGCCACATCGGCAGAAACACCTCCTGTGCAGTCAGTGTCATTAAAGAAATTCTAAGTTAGTCAAGATACATTGTATTATTCTGAGATTATGAGAAAGTTAAGTTATGCTCGTGGGTAAACAACGCATTTTAAAATCATTTTTCAGTTTAATTTGTTGCAGGATGCAGCTTAAATTAAATCAGCATAGCTTCAGTTCCCATACTGAAAATCAAGGGACATCCAAATGGACTCCAGTTGTAACAGTTTAGCTCATTCAAGCTTTTCCCACACATTTTTAGAGTCTGCGTGTGAAAAGAACAAAAGTTTGCGGCCACACGGCTAGAGGGAACACATATCAGTCCACAGATGTTCACTCAGTTTTCCATTAATAAAGCCACTTCAAACCAAAATCAGAACTTGGGTTACATTTCGAATTCTAAAATGTTGTGCACACTGCAGGCCCACACTAGCACTAGCATCAGCACAGCACACGAATCCAACCTCAGTGTGCTCTCTATGGGGCCCGGGGCCCCCTTCTTCCTCCTGCTCGGCCCTATTGGCCTGCCGGGAACGTTTTCCACGCTTTCTCCTGCCTTTATCCTCCACACCAGCTGTGCGACGGACCACTTTCCGGATGACCTAAGAGAAGGGGGTAAAGTCACGTCTCATGGCATTGGTTTATACGCACACCAGTGGCTGAAGGAAAGGGAAAAGATGTGCTCGGGGTGGGCATGGACATTACTTTTCTGGTGACTATGTTTCCATCTTCATCTGTGTACTGCTCCTCTGTCACAGTCTCAACAGGGATGTTTTTGGCCTGATCACCCTACAGAGTTAGGATGCGTGATGAGACATTACAGATTTTTTACTTTTACTTTTTTACTTAAAGCTTTGATCACACACACAAGATTTGTCAGGACATTTAGTAACTTGTAATTCCAATTTAATTTGACCAAAAAAGAAAAATAATGAGAGCTTTCATCAGATGTTTTTTTGGTTTGAGAGAAAGTTTCAAGCCAAACATGCTGATGACAACAGCTGGATGCATTTAGTCATTCAAACAAACATATAAATGAATTGGTCAGTCCAATTTAGCATGAGCTAAATGACTTCTACGTCTTTCAAATGACATGCCAAAAACAAGTCAGTGTTTGTAAAATTTGGTTCAATCAAAACAAAATCTGTAAAATCCAGATGCACAAAATGAGGTTTCATTATATAGCAAAATGTAATGCTAACATGAAGTGTTAGTAGCGCTGCTAACTATAGCAAGCATCTTTAATTAATCAAAGATAGGGTAAAGATAAAATAAATAGAGGAGAATAAAATTAAAAGATGAAAGCAGTAAAACAGATCACACTAGAAAAAAACACTTCAGAAATCACAGCAACCTTTTTATGAAAAGTGGCTGTGTGCTACTTCATTCCTTCTTAGCACACAAACTAAAGCACACGCAACATCTGTAGCACACAAACCGACCCAAATCTACAAGAGTACCACTCGTAGTACCTTTAGAATCACTCTTCGCCGATACACTCTGGTGGTGATAGTTTCTTCCTCATCAGAGCTGGATTCATTATCTCTACGAGCTTCCTGCTAGAGTCAGGTCAGCACATTACAGCAATGCATGGGCCGTCAAACTCATATGTAGTGCTTCAGACCTTCAACTAATGTTCTTCAAGTCACAAATCTTCACTGTACTTAAGCACTAATGGTGACCCAGTGATGATAATGGTTCTCATGTTTACATTCGCAATCTATAGCTTAGATAGCTATAAAAAAGCTACATTCTTTATCTGCTGAAGTATGATGCATTCAAAGATTTAATACAATACATATGTTCTTTTGTTAATATTCGATTTGCTTATTGTTAATCTTTGTTGTAGCTTGAGACTGGAGAAGACATGACTGCATTTGCAGTACACTGTAAACTTTAAATATTGCAACTTAAAATATTTGAGTTACTTAAGATATTTGAGTTTATTCCATTTAAAATTTTAAGGCAGCTGGGTAACAAGCCCAGCTTTTAAGTTTAACAAACAGTAAACTCAAATATCTACGTTTTCACATAGTACAACTTAACATTTCAAGTTGACTAAACTTATTTGAGTTGACTGAACTTAAAATTTTATGGCAGCAGGGTAACAAATCATTTTAGGTTGACTCAACAACTTGTGTTTTTTTTTTTTTTTTTTTTTACAGTGTAAATTACTATTGTGCAGAAGTTTTAGTGCAGTGGAACTTGATTGGCTTTCGCACCGCATAGTTCTAAGAACTAGGTAGTTCTAGTTCTAGGTAGTTCTAGGATTTAGCCAGCATGGTGGTTCCTAGAGATCCAATTTCCCCCTTGGGTCCATTCGCATCAGCAGTAGGAACTCCAAAGCAGCCGACAGTGACGTCTTTATTCGCGGCATTTACAAACGTCAACAACCGTGAATAGAGGTTGCCATGATTGGAGCTGTTATGCTGCGTGTCGTGGAATTCATGATAATGGAGAATGTAAACGCACAATTTACGCGACTGACAGAGCATGAAAATCTGACTAAATCTCTTATGACAACTTTCAGTGTTACATAGGGTGATCACCTGGCAATAGGGCTGTTGCGGGACATAGTTGTGATTTTGCGGGACAATACGGGACACGTGTGAGACTGATACATTTTCTACTGTTATGCTATATAAATACTGATTAATTCCGTTGTCATATGCGCTGATCTGTGTTTCTGAGCGTGCACAGACAAACAAGTGAAAGCGCGTCTTTGTTATGAGTGTGAAGAGAATGCGAGAGAAGAGATTTGTGCTTGCGCATTTTGATTCATTACAATAATGCGCTGCAGTTATTAAAACAATGCCATAGAAACTGCCTCAAACGAACTATTAAAATAAGAAGAAAGTCGATTTTGAAAGCTGCATCGATTTTTTTTTTTTAATTGATTAAAATGAATGGAGAATATCGTGTTTTTCCGTGTGCACTCGACCATTTATCGTCAGTGGTTCTAGATCGCTTGATGAGGTCCGCAAATCCTTTGTGCAGAAACTATGCCACAAAAAGAATAAATAAAAAGCTTTCTTAAAAGGCAAAAGAATGCATGGACGTTTTCTTAATATGATCATTAAAAACCAACAGACTGATGAAAATGCGGGACATTTTCTCAATATGCAAAGTGCGGGACAAGGGGTGAAAATGCTGTGCGGTACAAGCGGGACAGGTGGTCACCCTAGTGTTACATATCATTGAGGCTAAGAAAAGAACACAATACTGCAGACAAGATGTACTGTAAATGCCGTTATCGCTGTTTTTCATGGTTGTGGAGTAAATATTTTTACACAGCTTTTTAAAAATGCTAGGTAGCTGGTGTTTTGTATGCGTTTGGTCAATCACCATACACTTACGTCACTGGTAGTTCCTATAGAACTCTTTTAGACCCTACTCTGAAGTAGAAGCTAATTTAGTTCCCCCCACCTTGTTGAAAAAACTGGTCATGAGCTGGTTTAAGCTGGTCAATGTGCTGGTCCTGAGCAGGAACTAGTTGCTTAAGACCAGCACATGACCAGCTAAGGACCAGCTTAAACCAGCTTAAACCAGCAGCCATGCTTCAAAACACACCTAATCAGCATATACTGTTTTTTTTTCAACGGGGCGAACGGAGTTCCTAGAACTAAATACGTTCCTAGTTCCTGTGGTGCGAACATGCCAAAAAGCGGGAACTTCCGACAATAGTTCTAGGAACTATAAAAAGTTTCCTCCGGTGCCAAAGCCCCTTTTCACAAAGGAAGAGCCCAAAAGAGATGGCTGACCACCTGGGCAATGAACTTAGTTCTGAAGAAGGGACAAGATCAAGACCCCCTGAGCAATATGAATACATACTTGGTTAAAAACTTCATCTGTTTTAGAAAATCTGATTGATGTTCGTTTTTTGGGGTCTCTCAACGAAAATTTTACCTGGACTTTAGGCTCGGAAATGTCCTCCTCCCTGTTGTTTGGTCCTCTATCCTCTAGAGCCTCACTGCTCACTTTGCCCTTTGGTTTGCTGGAAGACTCACTGACGTCTGGTGACAGGCGAGCTTGGGCTTGGAGCTCTGGATGTTCCCCATTTTGCTTCTCAGTTTGCACTCCAGGTGTTGAGGACATTAGTTCTTGGCTGTGGAGGCATCCAAGTTTGAAATACATTACTTGATTGATACCTAACCTGCTGAGCTTGCAGAATAAGAATAGACCTACAGTTTGTCGGTAGAGGTCACTGTTCTTACCTGGACTCTCTTTGCCCTTGCATTTCGGTATCTAGTCCTTGGCCAGAAGTTGCCGTCTTCCCATTGGCACCGGATGTCTCACTCTGCAGACCTGAAATTGAAGACATGTCTTTTTCTACCAGCTGCACTTGAGAGAGGATCGCTTGCAGCTTCTCCTCAGTCATCTCCTCATCCTCTGAGCCTTCCTCCAACTTAATGTTCTCCAAGAGAGACTTTATCTTCTCTTGGGTCCTCTCTTCATCTTCTTCGTCAAACCCAGACTTGCCACTGTCTCCAGGAGCTTCGGTGGCTTCACAAATGAGAAGCTTCGGTTCCTTCTGCTCCTTTTCTGGACTCCTTGGGAAGACATCTAATTCTTTAGAAGTTCCCTCATTGGCATGTTGTTCTGAGGGGGCTGCTGATTCTTTGCTGACACCAAAGTCATCTTCAGCTGACCCATCCTCTTGGCCAAAAGACTCTCGGCCTCCAATATAGGTGTCTTCCGCCATAACGGTAGGCGGCTTGGTATCTGCAGACACTGGGCCACTAGTGGTTGGCAAGGACAGTTCACTGGGTCTAACAGGGGAACTAGAGGGGAACTTTAGCCTACCGTCCTCGCTAAAGAAATCATCCTGGCGCAGAGGGGTAGGGGGCTCATAGTTCAGCTCTGAGGGACTCTTGAGCTCCAGCTCAATGTTGTGGTAACCTGAGTGATACAACACAGTGAGATGGAGGCGAACACCACTAGTGCACAACACCACAGCAACAGATGTTATGACAGAGGCCTTTGAAAAAAACATGGAGGATCATGTTGATGTTAGGCTGGCATTCTGAATTTAATAAGCTTTAACTTTATTGCTTTAAAGGAATATTCTGGGTTATTTGCAGATTTTAGAGTAATCCCACCTTAAAATTCAAATCACAAACATTTTCACTAAGTTCAAGCTCTTTAGCAAAAATACAAGCTTTATATTTCAGCTTTAAAACCTTCTGATTCCCATTGTACGTGGATTAGGTTTGTTTTCACAAATGAAGGAAAAGTCTTTTTTTTGGCAGTTGAAAGGATAAGTTAACCCAGAATACACCATTACAAATACTGTATACCATTAAGGTGTGTAAAATATAGTATAATTAGTATGGTTATAGATATCTGATAGTGTA
This sequence comes from Labeo calbasu, assembly GCA_019740295.1. Lineage (NCBI taxonomy): Eukaryota > Metazoa > Chordata > Actinopteri > Cypriniformes > Cyprinidae > Labeo > Labeo calbasu. The sequence goes on along the minus strand of JAHKKF010520957.1, from coordinate 43,431 downwards.
GTTCACCATGTAATTTTCAAAGGCAGGTAACTGTAACACTAAATATAAAGTTCAGGAACAGTGGGGTCCTGACGTAAATGGAGGAAGATGGGTGATGATGATGAGGAAAAGGAAACAGACTGAGACTGCTTGGTCAACAATTTAGGGATAGGAGATACAAATGATGTAGATGAAGTAGGGGTAGTAGAAACTGTCATGGACAGCAGGTTACAAAAAATGGAGCAAGACAAAATATTGAAGATATTATATTATGAGACTTATCAGGATGATGTTGTTATATGAAGATAAGAATGCAGTGTTAATAACAGAGCGAGTTACCATAGCATGAGTGAAGAGCTGTAGCAAGAGATAGCAACTATGCTAAACAGTGCTGCCCCACTGTGCTTTGAAATGAGGCAAAAGTGTTGCTATGAAAGAAGTTGGTAGGCAGTGGAGAAGCAGCTGGTCTGGATTTGCAGCAGAAGCACTCTATCAGGAAGGTTCAGAGGATTCTGGGATACTGGAGGATCAGGCAGCTTGACAGCAAGCAGACATTCCATAGTAGCCAGAGCCATGCTATCGATATTGCTTCCAAACTACTGAATTACTGTTAGCGCTACACAGAGATAGACATAGGGCAATCATGCTGTAAAAGCAGGTTGGATACTATTATTATGTTTTCATGTATGTTCAATGTCTCAGAAAGGTTCAGAAAGTATAGTCAGAAAACAGTAGAGCACTATTGCCATTGCTAATAGCTAGAGTAGTTGGTATACTTTGGAGAGGATACTTTGTATACACATAAACATAATATTTATCTTAATACAGTTTGAGCCAAATCTTAAACCCATCAGATTGTCTTTTCCAAAGCATGTATCATCAGTTAATAATCTCAAAAGTCTGAAAGGTTTATACATAGTCGTTGGTAAAAACGGATCCCAACTGTTGCTCCATGTAAAGGTATTGTAATTTCCACTATTATTAAGATGGGGTTAAGTTTTGATTCAGCATTAGCATACTGTATGTTACATACTACAAAGATGCATGCTCTAATGCTTTCATACAAACATACAATCATAATAATTCAATATATATATGATTACACTGATCCCTGACTGGTCCAACACCAGGCTGGGAAAGAGCAGTGTTGTTAACTGGCGAATTTAACTGATTAGAAAAGATTGAGATTTAAACTTAAACTTGAGTTTAAGTTCATACTGGGTTTGAATTTAGAGCAATAAGTGTTTTGCCATGATGGTTCTATGAATCTACAGATTTGTAAGAGACATAGAAAAGTAGAGTTCAGGTAGATGGGGCTAAACTTTACCATCAGCCTGCTCCTGGGACACTGCGCTATCATCTGCAAAACATCTTGTGCCTGAAATGTTACCATAGTCAAATATCGGCCCTTCCAGCAATGTCACAATATCCAACCGATTGATCTTAGACAGGACTGCAGATAAGGCATCCGCTATAAGAAAAAAAATATAAAGATTGAACATTAAATAGCTGAACAATAAATTATGTCTTTAAAAATTATAAACAACATTATTTCTCTTACAGTGGCTGAGAATATGAAGTCTGTCCCTGCCCAAACCCCACCCACCTTTCTCCTCTCCGTATGATTTACCCTTATTCAGAAAATGTGTAGTGCACAGGCACACTTACTTGTAGCGTTTTTACCATCTCGGCTAACCCATTTCTTTAAAAGCATGAAACTCTGAGCTGTCAATGAGTTGGGGTTTTCCACACGGATTTGATTTATCTCATCAACCGAAAATTCCATTTCCCTGGCCAGCTCTGCAACACATTAAAAATAGATTAACGACTCCTCTGTCTTTACCACTCCCCCGTACACATGTGCGCAGTACTGCAGTGACTGCAGATGGCACACCCTACTGATCACAGCGGCATCGATGCTTTGAGAAACAACAACAAATAAGGCAAAGCCATATGTGCACGACAACAGTAATACTAAAAAGTGGCATTTTGGGGTAAAAATTTGACGCATTATTTTCACAGATTACATTATTACAGAAATATAAGCATGTAGGGTATATTTGTGCTAAGGTGTAATGCAAAACTTTGTCCTCTAGGTGGTGTCATTTCTTACCAGTCCAGCTCAGGCCAAGATGATCCGCCACAATAGCCATACGTACATCTGTTCTTTCACAGGGGCTCTGAGGGCCTGAGAGCAGAAGATGGAAGGTCATTAAAACTTCAAAAACATCATATTCAGAGAAATTAGAAAAGTAATAAATAAGAATACCCTTTTCTGATCAAGTAAAGGTAATTAAAAGTTTGGGGGAGGTTTTTGCATATTAAGCCACAACAAAGTGAGTCCATATCCAAATAGTAGGTTAGGGAATGTTGATCAGAAAAGAGTTGCAAATATATTTTGATATAGTCAGGTAACTGGTTAGTGGTTAGATTTGTGAAGAATGCATCTAATCAGTCTAGTTGGAAATGTTTAAACCTTCTGACAGTATAATCTTACCTGAAACACAACAAATGAATCACATAGAAGACACAATTCAAATTGCTCTACAGCTACAGCATAGGGTCAAATGTGAATTCACAGTATCAAATGAAACTGAACATGCGGCATCTTCGATGCTGTGCTAGGATTGTGTCTGCGTGGGCTCACGAGATCTACAGGCTTCCTTAGCACCTTACGAGAACTAGGAACCAATAAAAATGGCCAGCAACCCACTCACACTGACATGCTACAGTAAAACTGACTACCCATAGAAAGAGATCTGAAAACAGGTTTGGAGACCAGTACACAAGTACACAAAGAGAGAGAAAATGACAAATGACAGAGATGACATCTACAGTCAGGTCACACCACAGGCAATCACAACGGCTCATGCAACTAAGATCATACAAGTGGAAAGTTTTACAAACTAGGCTCGATCTCCACGCCGGGGGCCACTTGAGGCCCAGCACCCTGACTGCCTTCACCTCCATCAGTCCTCCTACTCCTCCTCCTCCTGTCTCTGCCGGACTGCTCAACCTGTGATCTCACGTCTCTAGCAGACCTGGATGTACTGGATGGTTGCGATGCTTCTGATAAAGATGTGTTCCTTGATGTGCTGCTTTCTTCATCCTTATCATGTGCCTGCATCTTTTTCTCTTCACTGGAAAGGCAGTCCACAAGCTTTACTGCACTACCAGGTTTTGAATGACTACTAGACCTTTTGCCAACCTCACGTTTGTTGCCTGATCTACTAACTGGAACAGTTTTTGATTTTTTGTTGATGGTTACCGGTTTGGATGGCTGTGCTTTACCTATCTGTTTGGCCACTGTGGTGGTCCTACATTTCCCCACTGATGAGGAACTAAGAGTTTTGACCTTCATCATTGGGATTCTAGATTTAGGCTTCACATCTGGGAAGGGATCTAATCGATTCCTGGCTACTGGTCTAATCTTTTGAACTGGTCTCGTAGATGTTAGATCTTTTTTACACCCTAGTGGTGGATGAGGTGCTCTCACTGGCAATCTAGACCTTGGTGGCTTTCTTGTAATGTCTTTGCACTGGGAGACTACGTCATTATTCTCTGTACTGCCATCCCTGAAAGTACCAGTGTCCTTTCTGACTGAATCTTCACATGGGTTTATTACTTGAACTAAGCAAAGATCAGACATTAACAGCTGTTCGGTTTGTAGCAAGCAATGTGTTCCAGCATTTAAGGCCTCAAGATTATCATTATTACTGCAGTTTCTGGAATTACTGGAAGTTGTCTGGAGGTATGTTTGTGACTCTGTCCTCGACGAGTCTGTCCTTTGATTGTACTTGCTTGTTCTATAGGTTTCTGGTCCTACTTGATGTGCAGTCTCTGGTGTTTGACCTTGAGAACTATCCCAGTCTACACAAACAAAATCCCTCCTCTCAGTGTTGGAAGATTTGAGTCCTATCTTAAAAGAGGAACATAAAGAACTGACTTCTGAATAGGGTGGAGGCTCCATGTCATGAGATGTGTCAGAGTGGTCAGTGCATATCTGAATGATATTGTATGACATAACCGTGTTGTCCTCCATCTTAACTTGTGCTCTCTGAACTATCTGTGGATTTGAGGTGACTACATTTGGTTTTCTGACCCCATCCCCTATCCTCCCTCCAAATGTATGCTCACCGATCTGAAAAAATTGCAGCCTCTCTTCAACAAAATCCCGCTTGCTCATGTCAATCGCACCACTGCGGGTCATCTCAAACATCTTCCCTTCGTGGAAGGGGAAAGGGTTTGGCTCGCTAGTTGGTGTGCTTTCGTCAGTTGGAGTTCTTGCAGGAGTTGTGTCAGGGGTTGTTGCTGTAGACCTGTCATCTACTGCTAGCCCAAACGGCTTGGGCTCATCGTCTTTAATTCTAGCATCCACTACTTCGTCTTCTCCTCCCTTGCTTGACCAAGGATCAAAGCCTTTTGTTGCAACAGTTTTAAACGGAGTATTAAACTCCTCATCTAGCTTGTAACTAAAGTAAGTGTCTGACAATCCTTGATCAGATTGTTTTCCATCCTTTTCACTGTCCTTTCCATTCTTTCTGTTTGAGGCGTCAGTCTTAGCTTTGGTCTTTTTGCAGTCCTCAGCTGGTGATTCTTCTTGAATTACTTCAAGTTTACTTTGGCAACGGTCACTTGGTCTAGTCATATTATCTGGTGCCCAAAGATCCTTTCTGTTTTCATTGGGAAATCCAAAAGGTTTGACAATAGGTTCACTCAAGCCGTCATCCTCATCTTGAAGTTCGTATCCATCCAGAGAGTCAATCTCAGTGGCATCGGTGTCATGAGAGAACTCTGCAGTTGTCGCTATTGAGCAGTCTGTGATGGACTGATCATTGCCGTTTTGTTCGTAATCATAATCTTCTGCTTTTCCATTACCATTTGCCCCTGGTTCTTTATCATTCCCATTCTTGTCATGTTTTTTTGATGGGCTTTTCGTCAAATCTTTGTCCTCGTCAATCTTAAAGGTATATTTTTTTATTGGAATAGGTTTAAAGACCGATTCCTCCTCACTTGAATCACTATCATTAGCTCCTGGGGGCACAGGAGATGGAGGCTGGACTCTTATTATAGGTTCGGCAAGAAGATGTTTATCATGCTCCTCTTGGAGATTTACTTCCATCATTTCAGTCTCAGCCTCTGAGGAAGGAGTCGACCCCTTTTTCTCAGGCTGTGATGAATCAGAATCCAAAGGCGGTGGAGGAGGGAACTCTATATATGCAACTCTTTTGTCTTTTGCCTCCTGCCCAATTTCCTGTTTACCACTGTCTCCTTTTTCTGGACCAGATTCTTTCAAAGGAATAGCTTTGCCTTGTTCGCTATCTTCTGACTCCTCTGAAACCTCAGCTATTGGGCTTGCAATACCTGGCATAAATGTGATAAATGGATCAGGGGTTCTTGAGGTGAGATCATAGCTGACCTCTTCTGAGCTTGGTGTCTCTGGAGTCATAGGACTTTTGCCAGAGCTATCGATAAAAGAGAACTGTTCTAAAGTGTCGTCATCTGGGCTGCCTTGAGGAGATGTGGGCTGTTTCTGTTTAACTGCATAAATTGTTCGAGTTTCTGAGCTAGCCATCTTTTTGAAAGTTCCATTGGTTCCTCCTCCTCCCATATCTTTGTCAGACTGTTTCCCTACTTGAACACTTACATAGACTGGTAAAGTTTTAAGCCCTTTAAAACTTTCTCTTGTTGTAACCGTGGATATTTTTTCAACCGAACTAGTGTCAGTTGTTGTTCTACTTTCAACAGAGACATCTTCAGACTTTTTTGTTACAGCTTCCTCTCTCTGTAACTCTGAACGGCCCTGAACCCTTGGTTTGGCCAGGGTAGGTATTTGCGTTGGGCTCTTTTCAGATAATTTACTTAATGTGTCTTGGCTTGCCTTCTTTGACTGACTATTATCTGAGGAACCAGGTAATGTTCTTACAGGAATATGAGATTCTGTCTTTTTCTTCAGGGTCTTCATCTGAAAGTCATTCCTACTGATATTATCGTTAGACAAGGAAGCTGTTTTAACGGTCTCATTTTTAATGTCACTTTTTAAATGCTGCTCTTTAATATCATTAATTACACTATGCCTGTCTACAATATTTCCATCTTTCAAATCTTGAGAGTAAGCTTTAGTAGAGCTCTCTTGAGTTTTCTCAAAAAATGAGGCTCTTTTTACAACAGTATCTGATGTGGTAGACATTTCAGGTAAACATTTTTCACTCGATTGCTTTGAGACAACAGTACTACTGCTACTGTGAAGGGCTACTTTACTTTTATCGGTTTCTGTTAGTTTTCTAGGAGGTGGGTGTCCTTCATCTGTGGAATCAGCTTTTGAAGGTTTTGAACCAGCGATAAACTGATACACTGGTAATTTACTTTCAGGTAGTTTTTTAACTGGTTGTTTTGACTGTGTTAGTGGCCCATTCTGATCCTGTTTCTGTGCTTCGATTTCAAACTTTTGTCGAACAGAACTCACTCTAGAAGTCTTAACTGGGATTGGGGGGCCTGAATCAACTGTCTTTGCCTGCTTAGGATCATCGTGCTGTTTTGGCTTATCCTCACTGAACTGTGACAGCATATGCCTCTCGGGACTGCTTGGCAGACTTGCACTTTTCCTTTCGTTTGCACTGCCAAACATCTTCTGTCTGCCTTTGTCCCATTCCTCGGCTGCACTCTTCTGCTTTTTCTCAGGGCTGCTGCACGCTGAGCTCGGCCCTGACTGTGTCTCTCGTGACAATCTTGTTGGTTTCTTTTTCTCAGGCGACTTGAGCTCATCGTTTAACTTTTCAGTCTTGTCCCTAAAAAACTGTGAAACCTCACTCAGTTTCTCCTCAGCCTCTTTAATGGTCCGATCTACCCTATCTTCATATATGAGTTTTTCTCTATTCCTGTCCTGTCTATCCTGAGTGAATCTCATCCAGACTGCATGTTTAGGGCTACCGGGTTCTGTGGTATAATGTAGTACTGTTACTTTGTCATATTGCTCATCTTGTGGGGGATATTTACCTGATTTTTCTGATGCATCCCTTGCTGACTTTAATTTGGACTCCTTCCTGGGGCCAGCTACTTTTTCTCCATATACGCCTTCTGCCCCTTGTACCTCAGTGGCTACGCTATGTGCCTGGTCTGCCACTGAGTCCTCAGTATCAGAATGTGATATGTCTAATTTTTCTGAGAGCAACATTTTCTCAGCAAACCTGTATGACTCCCCTCTCAACTCAGATAACTCATCGTCATGATACTCAATAGAATGCTGACTTAGAAGTTTTAAAGCTTTATATGACTCATCTGCAATAAGCTGAGCTGAACTGGGACGAGACTCTTCCTCTTGAGAAACAGGCGTATTGACTCTAGATGTGTCTAAGAAGGATGGCAGTGATTCCTCAGCATTAAGTTCCTCCTCATCTTGAAGAACCTCATAATCGCCATCAACCCTTTCAACAAGCTCCTTGAGACCTCGGTCACTCTTGCATATAAAGTCTGGATGCTTTTTAGTCTCTCTGATTATAACTTCTGTCGGGTCACTTGTGTTGCCCTTTTCTATGTGCACCTCAATAATTCTCTCAACTTTGGGTTTTTTGTCCTTTTCGAGAAACCGTGGGGACAACTCATCTCCTTTAATGGCATCTTGGCCAGCTTTGTGCTCAAATAAACCAGCAAATTCTTTGGAAGGGTCCCTTCCAGACTGAAAAGCTTTCATTAAGTCTCGGACTGACATTGTTTCATCGATCCTGTCAGAGCCAACATCTTTCAGTTGAGGTTTGTGGTAGACCATTCGAGTTGTAGTGGTGATATGAGTTTCTTCTTTGACGCATGCCAGTTCCTCAGAGCTGACTTTCATCTGCAAGGCCTTTACCTTATCTTTGATCGAGCTAACGACTGGCTCAGGCTCAACCGGAGGCTTCAAAGCCGCTGCCTCATCCATTAGTGGCTCACAGACCTCCTCAGGATGTTCATAGCTCCTGATGACGTGAACAACCTCAGTTCTGGTTTCTGTTATGACAGGGGGAATAGGCACATCTGTGAAGGGGGGTTTGGGCCCTGTGCTCTCTGCACTTTGAGGAGCTGATGGGGTCTTTTCACTTCTGGTTTCAAAACCACTATCTGAGAGGGGACTCTTGTCTTGTTCATGGGAAAAGTCATCAGGAGATTCCAGGATAGCATCTGTGCCGCCACTATAGGAGTCAGCTAATTTACTCAAGTCTTTCTCCGAGGGAGAGGTGCGCATACCTGTGGGTGGCATTTTGAGCTTGTGCTCTGGTTTCATAGTACGCTTCTGTTTTTCCTCCCCTTCCTTCCTTATTTCATCATATCTGCTCTTTACGTCAGCTATTTTTGAAAGGGAACTGGCACCAAGATCATTCATTAAGTAATCAACCACTTTAGCTAAATTAAGATCTTTGTCTGGCACTGACTGTGGCCCAACAGGAAGGCTTGGTTCAAATGTTGGCAGGGAACGCAGGGCACTCTGTCTTGCCTCCTCAATTTCATCTTTGGAGAACTCTTCCCATTCATCCTCTGAGGCCCTGTCTTTACTTGCGCTTTTGGCTTCACTCAGGACATCTTTTGTGAGAATTTCACTAACTTTGACAAGGTCCTCTTTAACTTTCTCAACCAAACTGAAAGGCTCTTCATCCTCCATCTTGGATTCTTTAGAAACATGCGAGTGGAAGCTTTTGGCTGTGGATGAGGATGAGTCCGTTTGTAAGATTGCAGTCATTCTTATCAGATCTTCTTTCATATCTGCCACGTCCCTAAGAATCTCTTGACTGGATGTCAGTGTGGGTGCGGCAGCTGCTTTGAGGACTGTTGGGGAAATAAAAAGTGAGGGTTTTGAGGGTTTAATTCGTGACGTAGAGGACTGTGCTTGGGTGTGTGTCTGAGGTGTGATTGTTATTTTTTCCGGGAGTTTCTTGCCCTGGGGTTCAGGGAGCACATTGACCACGGAGAATACTGGAACAGACATGGAAATGGATGACATTGATGTGGTGGTGGTGGCTGGTGATCTAAGGGTATCGTAAACAGAACCTGATAAGTTTGATCTCAAAGGAGAAGATACAGATTTTAGCGCACTATAGCTTGACGTCGACCCAGCAGTAAGTGTTCTCTCAGCCTCACTGAAGACTGCACCAACACTGGCCGTAGCTGCTTGCGTTGTGGCCTGTATCCGTTCTTGTAAGCTGTAAGCCCCTCCTGTAAACAGACGGGAAGATGTAGTGGACGAGGGGTATTTTATCGGTGAAATGGATCCGTTTAACAGGACTGTTTCAGTACTGGATATTGTAGGCTTAGCTGATGAAGAAAGCGATGACAGAATTGTACCCCTAGCTGCATCTGTGGTCGTTTTAATAGAGGACAAGCTTGTTATGTTTCGAATGGGAGAGGACACTGCTATACTTGTGGGAGCCAGGGTGGATTTGAATGACAAAGACGTGTATGTATTTGCGGTAGACTTTATAGAATCAGCTTGCGTCGCTGTGGTGAAAGTTCTGTCTAGCATGGATCCAGGTGATGAAATCAAGTTAGCTCTTGAGGACAATGAAGCAGCGAGCCCCTTAATGGACACTGGATCTGTGCCGGTTTTACCCGGCGAAGACAGGAGGCTGGAGGAAATTTGAACTTGGTTTTGGGGTTGTTGAACCACAGTCTTTATTGGAGATGACATAGATCTGTATGTTCTAATGGGTGATGCTACATCGCTAACTGATTTTGCAGGGGAAGCATTTGATGTTCCTAGGGTGGACTTGATTGGAGAAGCAGAGGAAATGGACCACACGGACTTTAGTGGCGAAGCAGATGGCGTGTTGGAAGGTGAACTGGAGAGGGAACCCAGTCCACATTTTGTTTGCCCAGGGATGGTAATAGGAGCAGTCGACCATGCCTGGTAAGATCTTGTTGAAAAGACAGGTTTGTGAGCGTAACCAGCAGGCAGTGTTCTTGTTGTACTTCGTTCAACTGTTTCTTTAAACAGACAAATGAAAATCCAACATAAAAGCAACAAAAAATGGTGGAAAAACAGAGAGACCAGAAGGAAAAAATTGGTCAGTGGTGATTGTCTTATAAGGAGTAGAACAGCAGTTTTATGACGTGAAATGGAACTGAAGATGAGGATGATGCCAAAATAAAGACGATCCAAAAGAGATTCGTCGCCCACAAAGGGTTCACAAAACAATAATGAACAAAGCACACACGCAAAAGGTATGACAAAAACGATGAACCACAAAACTTAAAATGGCAAGACAAATGCACAGGACCAGAGTAAAACAATTTCACTTTTGACTTTTGATGTGCTAAATTTTCCTGTGACTGACTACCTTCAGTTGCTACAGTGCCTTTTATCTGTTTGGTTTAGGGAGAAAAAAAAAGAAAAAAAAAAAACCAGATCCTTCCCCAATTCGTGTAACAGACGACTCCAAAACAAAAAGCATCCTTGTTCCTATGCTACAGCATAACATATGATGAATGCAGGCTAAATAACTAATATTTAAAATTCGTAATATCGCGCACATCATGCAGATCTGAGTAACCTTAGTGGCAGGCAAATCAGTGCAAACTGTGAAAGCACCCGAGAGAATCTACCTGTGAGTCTTCATGCATTTCCGTCAAAAATGCATTAAATAATTCTGCACAGTCACAAAGCCAAAAGGAGCAAGACTGGTTGTAAACAGGAATAAAAAGGAAATGATTTTTTTTTACTTTGATGCCATAGTGCATAAAGTTTGCATTAATAAGTCACTCAAAGTAAAATGTTATGGATGTTACAAAATATTATTCTTGCTAGTGTGGGTAAAAATGAACAAATAGGGTAAACAATATCTCATAAGCACAGGGCAAGCACGGCACACCAACTGAAATATCAAATTTTACATGCAAACTAAAGTTTACAAAAACAAATGAAAAACAAGCATGTGGACTCTGTTCATGTATGGTAAGAATGTGCAGATAAAACAATGTTTATGCCAGTTAATATATCATAGATGGTCACAGTAAGTCACATGTTAGCTTTAATCACTCCCAAGAATTTGGTTCTCAATATAAGTTCATATATTAGTGAAAACATCAAACTCACTCGTTCCAGGCTCGGTCAGATAGCTGTAGCGCTTACGTAAGGCTAGAGATGCAAAGGTATGACGTCGCTCTGGCTTTTCAGTCTGTAACAACAACAAGAAGAATCCTATCAGTTCTCCCATTATCAACCCTACTTAAAGTTCAGCTAAATCTCTTTTTTGTTCTTTCCTTCTGAAAAGGCATTATGACTATACTATAGACTTTTAAATTTTTCTTTATACTACTGTACTCTTTAAATTGGGTTGGCCTATATCGTTTCTATTCGCATCAAAGGAAATCAATGCTACATTGATTTCCTTTAATTTATTCTAAAGGCCATAGACAAAAAGAATAATTATGACCGTCTGAGTCAGTGAGATCAAAGGCGCCGATGACCAGTACTTTGTTACGCAATATAAACATGTTATTTTTTCTCCTATAAATTAAACTTGATATGCTTTGATATGTGATCCACCTAAGTCTAAGCAAACAGTACTTGGTGCATGGATGAGTAAAAAAAAATCAGCTTGCAGAAAGTTGCAGCAGCATGCAGTTTATGTACTGTATGTGTACCCAAGTTAAAGCCGTCTTAAACGAACAAATAACCCAAAGCTAAAGCAACTAGCACACCACATGGAAATGAGGGGACAGCACTAGTACCTCTTCCTCAGGATCTGAATCCACATCCTTTTGGTTCCCAAGATGCATTGCAGAAACAGAGGGGATAACGTAATGAAGAGCAGGGGGAAAGAAACATCAGGATGTGAAAAAGGCGATTGAGAGCACAAGTAAAAGTTACCGCGAAGCCACAGTGAAGGAACATAAAGGGGTAAAACATAAAAAGAAAAAAAAACAAAGCACAGAGCCACAACCACAGAAGCTGTTGAAATAAGCACAAGCCTGTGCACCTTCAGCCAAAGCAAGATCCAAATCAAAAGTGTGATTTGGGTCAGCCACAACAACAACAACTTGAAAGAAGCTTGAAACAGATAAAAGACACACTCAGGCAGTTTGAGCCAAGTTCGACCTTTAATGACTAGGAACACTGCTCTATCTTTCCTGAGTATGAAGATGGCATGATATGACGCAGATGATCATAGTTCAGCCTTACCTTCTTGAGTCCTGGCAGTGTGATATTTAAATTACAAATAGCAGTCTGAGCCAGACCCTTGGAAGTTTTGGGCTCTCTGAGGAAGGACAGGCGGCCACACGGCTCTTGGCTGCTGTCTCTGACCTGCAAAAGACAAATAAATGTTACTGCTAACGAATTAGTCTTTAGTTCAGACGTACCCAGATTTATCGCTTGTAGAAAACAACAGAGCAGCCCATCTGATTGAAGTAAGTACAAGGTTGAAAATGTGGAAATCGTTGGAAGAAAAGATGATCTACCTTCACACAGAACGGGAGTCTGTTTTCTTTGAAAGCATAGAAGTTAAAAACCAGCTGCTGTCCGGCTTTGGTCAGAGGGGCCAAATTGCCATAGCAGTCCACGTAGATGGGCTTCCCTTCCAGCACCTTTAAAAAAGCCAGCCGTGTCACGCAAACCACATTTTTGTTAAATATACAATTAGCACTGAATGTAATACAGTACATCAGAATCTAGTGATACACATGCCAAAATAATGCACCTCAATGTCTTTGCTTCTGGCCACCTCCTCAAAGTTCTCCTGCTGTTCCAGGGTTTTGTCCACTTTATCGTCTGTCATGCAGAAGCACCGCAGGCTGGACTCCACAGGGTCATTCATTTTAGCAAACACTACAAACTTGGCCATGTAAGGCACACAGATGAGCTCCCTGTAGAGCTGCGTTGCCAAACCTACAGTCTCTGGGATCTGATGGCAGTCCGCAAGCCAAAACCTAGACACAAATTTAACATAAACAAGCTGAAAATGTGAGATTTTGATAATACACTTTAAAGGATTAGTTCACTTCCAGAATAAAAGTTCTTGGTAATTCGCTCACCCCCATATCATCCAAGATGTTCACCTCTTTCTTTCTTCGGTCGAAGGAATAACGCTTTTGAGTAAAACATTCCAGGATATAGTGGACTTTAATGGTGGAGAATGGGTTGAAGGTCCAAATTGCAGTTTCAATGGAGCTTCAAAGGGCTCTGCACGATCCCAGCCGTGGAAAAAGGGTTTTCTCTGGTAAAATGATCAGTCATTTTCCAAAAAAATGAGAATTTAAGGCCGTGAACTTGGGTTCAAAAAGGAAGGGTAGGATGAAAAACTCTTTCTTGTGGTTAAAAAGTATTTACATTTTATTTTTTTTAGAAAATGACCACTCATTTTGCTAAATAAAACCCTTATTCTGCAGCAGGGATCGTTTAGAGCTGCATTGAAACTGCAACTTGGGCCTTCAAACCATTGGCCACCATTAAAGTCCACTACACAGAGAAAAATCCTGTTATGTTTTTAATAATTTTTTCATTTCTTTTCGGCCAAAGAAAGAAAGACATTTTCCAAAATTTATATTTTGGAAGTTTACTAATCCTGTAACATTTTCTAGAATTAGAGATTTTGAAAATTGATTAAAGCAGGTAAGAGAATCTGAAAAGAAAAGTTTATGATTCCTGTACCTGGCAGACACGTTTGTAGTGAAGGACACACAGTCATTCATAAAAGTGAGAGGTGTAGTGCCAGTGATGTCCTCCCACTGAGCCGGCGATGTGCCACCTGTCGTGAGATGCTTCATTAAAATGATTTGTACATTTTCTGAAAAAATTGTAAGTGCTCTTGCCTGTCTACAATTCACCTCCTCAAGAAGACAAATAGAGATGCACCCGTCGACCGGCCATCAATCTGCTGTTTTTGTTTTGCGCAGGTATGTTTTATGTAACTTAATTTCACAAAGCTGAATTTAGACCATTTTGTTTTTGTTTTAAATCTTGAAAATGTACAATCTAATATTAATCAACAACAGCTGCTCATTCTACATGTATATAGCATTTTTGTTTGGACCTTCTAGTGTCAAATGGCTACAGATATTTCTAGTTAAGGCTAGTTTGGCCTGTGATAGTGCAAATAAACATCTTGTGCTTGTACTCTTTCATTCTTTCTTGACTCATGCATAAAAAAACTGCAGTTGGTATTGTAATTGGCTATTTGCTTGCAAAAAATCTAAATTGTCCAAGACAAATCAGTACCTACGTTAACGTGGACCGTGGACAGTAAGATAGTTATCTTTATAGTTATTGTTCTTGGTGTGAACAGCCTTTTGGCTTACCCTAATTATCAGCAATAATGTCTATTTAATGATGTCTACAAGCCAATCCTACCAGTTATACTGCAGAGCAGGCGTAGACTTGGTGTTGGGTCTCCTTTGTAGCCATTCACCACACCTTCTCCAGAGAGCGGAGGCACGGGTATGATCATGGTAATGGGCTTATGGAACTTCCTCCTGCGAGGCTCTACTGTCACTATAGGACTGAAGGTGGCACGATTTCCTATGAACTTCTTCACAGCATCATCTGGAACAGGCTGGGCCTGTTAACAGAAAGCAAGAACATTTAAGTGACACATCTACACAATGAGCTTTATTAAAGTGTGCAATTTTGACTGGTAGCATCAGCAAATGGGAAAATCATGTCTGTTTTCCCATATAATCCCAAATATGTCCTGACCTAAACTTACACCATTGGTTGAGCTAGTGTTGTGGTATTAGGCCGTGTTGAGATGTTCAAACAACCAACCCTTATGAAAAATATGTTCATTCAAGTATGCTATTAGTATACTTCTTTTAAAATAAAAAATAGGAAAGTATACTTTCAGTCTACTTTTCAAGTACGTCTCAGAAATGTGCTTTATGTACTTCTCAGAAATATAATTAAAATGACATTTAAGTGCACTTGACTTATACTTAAAAAAAGTCCAAATATACTTAAGCTATACTATACTAAACTCTGAGAACACATTTTCATCATGTTGCTATCACATGTCTTCTGTACAGAATTTCCAAAACACAAGCGAAGAAACTGAAACAATAGATGCTTCCACATATAATCTAACAGGATCATCAGACATAAAAAACGCCATCAAAATGAAAAGGTAATAATGACTGTCAAGCTTTGGGGTGTTGATCAATTCCATGTACATTTTGATTATCAGTCTGAATCCAATTCAGTATTTTTTTCAGTGTTTTATTCAAAATATTGTTTATTTCTTTATTTTTTAATTAATGAAACGTACCCACATTCAAGTGTTTATAAAAAAGAATGAATTAAGCTAGAATAAAATGTTTTTGTTTACATGCAGATGCCCTGTTCTTTCTTTTGATGTTTTGTATGTTCAGATTTTCATATAACAAAATATGTACAAAAATAATAGCTTAATAAAGACATAGTAGTATGATTTAAAGTTCACTTAAAGAAAACTTATGAGTATACTTGCAGTATGAAACTAAAAAAAACTAATAGTTTACTGAGACTAAGTTGCAGTACAAGCTAAAAACTTAGATGTAAACTAGTTGTGTACTCAAAGTTTACTACTGTTATACTTGAATAATACTTAAATGTATACTTTTATATACTAGAAAGTGGGCCAGTTTAGTACAAACCAAGGAGTACTGAAATAGTACACTTACAACTAGTACACTGATATTTGTATACTTACTACATAAAGTACACTTAAAAACAGTGTTGGGAAAAGTTACTTTTAAAAGTAATGCATTACAATTTTGCGTTACTCCCTAACAAAGGAAATAATTATGTTAGTTACTTTTTATCGAATTTAATTATTGCAGGGTTGCGTCATTCTGAGTTTGCATTTCACTGTTTTTATTAATTTTGAAGAATACTGAATCTGTTTTTTGTGAGTGAGATGAAATAATGCATGTTTGTGTATTTAGTCTAGAATACAGTAACATCATGTTTACTCCCAATTTCCCGACAGAAGACTTGTTCGTCAATAAATGGGGAAAAAAGGAAATGGTGTTACTTATTTGAAAAAAGTAACTCAGATATTTTCTTAGAAATTCAAAAGCAGTAAAGTAATATTATTACGTGACTCGCGTTACTTGTAATGCGTTACCCCCAACACTGCTTAAAAATATACTTGAACTTAAGTATACTTAATAAAATAAAGTTGAAGTATACTAATTTTGACAAGGGAATATTTTGACAGAGTCAGGGGGTGCTACACTTTTCAAAGGAATCAATCTACAAATGGCTTACAGTACACCCTTAAAAATTGACCTTTTTTGCAGTGATGCTCTAGAAGAACCATTTTCTTTCATAAAAGAAACTTTTTTATGTAAATCTAAAGAACCTTTTTCAGCTATAAAGAACCTTTTGTGGAATTGCAAGGTTTTATGGATGTTAAAGGATGTTAATTACACAAAAAAATGGAAATTTATTTACCTGCAGTCCAACTCTGATCTTCTTGGTGAGCGCACCCTCAGGGAATGAGGCCTGGACCTGAGGGACTGTCATGCTGGACAGGACCCCTCCATCTGGACCCATCTGATTACTCTCCTGCTTGATCCGTGATACCACCGCAAAGTATTGTGGGAAGTCCTTGGTGATGATCCGGCAGATGCGCTTCTTTTCCAGCTCTGCTGTACTTTCAAGCTCTGTAGAGTACACAAGTATTATGCAAGTTTGATTTTAGGAGGTAAATTTGATTTGATTTATTTACATATTTTACAGGAGCAGAAGTGTGAGTGGTGTTTGCTTACGGAAAAGCTGGCATCATGATGCTACAGTTTTGCATTGGTGATAAATGTGTTGCTATGTGATTATAATAATTGTGCAATTCATTTTAACATGTTTTTGTATATCATATGCTCTCTAAATTGTATTGTTTGTAAATATATACACATTATATGAGATATTGGCCACCTGCAATCTAGATATTGTCATCACCACTGATAAACTCACATCAAGCAGTAATCAACACTCACTAGAGGCTTGTCTGAATCTCATCGTGTACCTACAAGGTCAGTAACAGTGCAGATTTAATAGTCATCATTTTACCTTCATCCATGCCATTGAGGAGCTCACTGAGGTCTTCAGATTTGCTGTCATAATGATGCTCTTTCCAGGTCTCACCGTTTTCGCTCCTGAGCATAATGAGCTCTCGCTCTTTCCCCCTCATGGAGCCGAAATGAGGGATCTCCACAATCACAGGGCTGTGAAAACACATCGCAGGCCTTTATCAGTGGAACCTCTCAGACTAATAAATGCGAGACAACGAGACACACAAATGCTGATGATGACTTTAGTAAATGGTGATGACGAACATTCATGGAACATTAGTGCAAAAGAGGGGCACTTGGCAAATGCATCTGATATTAATACAGTTAAACACCACTGGTTTCTATTCTGAACAAATGCAGAAATGATTAAATCAATGTTTTAGTTTAGCATATATATATTTTTCTTTTTTTTACCAAGCGTCACTGCTTCATGCTTTGAAATTAAATCTTTCAAACACCAAGAAAGATGCAAAACAAAAATGCACTACACAAGATCCTATACTTAATCAGTATCTGTCTTTATTTTCAGTCAAATATATTCAAATATTGAGTCCATTTTTTCTAATAAAATCTTGTTTTGAGTGACATTTCAACTTACATTGTGACAGTTTTGGTGAGGTAACATACAACAGATGATCTTGTTTTAAGAACAAGACAAGGCTTGATAAAGGAAATTTGTAAATTTGGCACAAAAATGCCAGTTTGAAACAAGCAAAACCCTAAAATGAACCAAAACAACTGCCAGTGGGGTAAAGATTATTTAAATAGTATATCTAGTCACTAAAAATATGAATGATTTATAAAAATAGTCAGAAATGCTTATAAAATGAGCAAAATATTTTTGAGCAGCTTTATTCAGATTTATACATATAACAATACATTCCGTGCTCTTATTTCAAGCATTAAATCTAGTAATATATTCTTATTTCAGAGTCAGCGCAATGATTCTTGTATAATTTAATTGGTAGAACGTAGCTTATTTTAAGAATTTGTTTCTCAATTTAATGTTGTTTTTCTCATTAAAGATGCATATCCCATTGGCAGATTCTTCTACTTTAGGAAGGTGTTACTATATTTTCTATTTAAGTGAGAGTTCTGACTGTTTCAAGTTGGGCATTTCTTGCAGTCTGGGGCACAACTAATAACATAACTATTACTAAGAATTTGTTAATGAAACCATTACAAATTATAAGCAACCTCTGGCCAGTACATTACAGGCCCTATACTAATATGGAGCAATTAAAGGGATAGTTCACCCCAAAATTAAATCCTCATGTCGTTCCAAAACCGTTAGACCTGCGTTCATCTTTGGAACACAAATAACATTTAAAAAAAAAAAATCCAAGAGCTTTCTGACCCTGCATAGACAGCAATGTAACTGACACGTTCAAGGCCCAGATAGGTAGTAAGGGCATTGTTAAAATAGTTCATGTGACATCAGTGGTTCAACCGTCAGAAAGCTCTCAGATTTCATCAAAAATATCTTAATTTGAGTTGCGAAGATGAACGAAGGTCTTACGGGGATGAGGATGAGTAATTAATGACAGAATTTTCACTTTTGGGTGAACTACCCCTTTAAATCAAATAGCTAATGTTACACAACGGATGAAAACAGTAACGTCAGACAAACATGGAATCGTGGAAGAAAACATTGAATGTGTCGACAGAGAAGGTACCATGGAAAATTTCATGCCTGAAGGCCCCAGACTCAGACCCACTAGAACTGTGAGTTAAACAGGGCACATTAGAGGCTAAACGGCCTAATCCAAATACAAGCTCAAGAATATTCTGTGACCGACCCTACCTTTAAATAAACACTGATACCTTCTCTACAACTAAAAGGTTAAATGAAACTCTCTCTTAGCGTAAAAACACAGGGCTAAGGCAGCAGCCATGACTGCAGACACTCATGCTCACCAAGCACTGCATAACCAGCCCAGACAGCCAGTATGAGTCACTTTCAGCGATGTGTACATTCACCGAAAGCTCAAAGTAAAAGGTGTAGATGAACGGAAAGAAGGAAACAAAGGAAACATCAGCTATGGCGTCAATAAAAGTAGTAGTTGAAATCAACATGAAGTGCTGTGACTTCACTAAGCACACACTCCTACCCAGAAAATTTTGTTCCTCGTGGCCCGAGCTGCAGGATTCGGCTAATGTAGCTCTCGCCCTCGCTAAGAGGGGGGAGTTTTCGAGGTAGATGGAGTTTACTGAATTATATCCATGCAGCATTTAGAGGAACAAAAAGGAGGAACAACTTGTCATTCCTGCAGGATTGGAGACTAGCCCTAGCATTGTAATGTTTCGGTGAGCTATAGCTCACCCTGTTCCAAGTACAGTAGCTTGTTCCAAAACCTAGTGAGTTTTCTTGCATCTACTATGCATCCAAAATGACATGAGTGAGTTATTTGGCACACTCATACGCAACTACTCATATACAAATAGCACACAGGAGACTTGACTAATAATTGATTTCAGCAGGTTTTGCCATTAGCATGCTGTAAATCTAACAGTGTTATATTTTAATAAACACAGACATATAGAAACACACAAACAATTGGTAAACAGTACATTTTAATTGAGATTAGACTGTTTTTATTGAGTCTTTCAATACTGAATGAATTTTCTCTAGCTTTGTCCACCATCTCACAGTGTACTCTGGGGTTGCATTCTTCATGAAGAAGGACATACATTTTGGCCAAGAAGTAGTAATCTAAGAAGGCAGCATAAGCACACTGCCTACATTTTTTTCCTATCTGGAATGTGCTTATGACCTAAAGGACACTTTGCAATGCAATGATCAATTTTGTGATTTTGCTTTTAAAACATGTCTTCTTTCAGACTAACGCAAAGAAACCCTAGTGAAAAATAAAAATACTAAAATGTTTTTAAAACATGCTATTGCTAAGTATACTACAAATTAGGGCTGTCAAACGATTAATCGCATACAAAATAAAAGTATGACTTTGCCTAATATATGTGTGTGTACTGTGTGTAATTATTATGTATATATAAATACAAACACATTCATGTATATATTTAAGAAATATTTACAAGTATATGTATTTATTTGAATGTTTATATAATTTATATTATATATTTCTCTTAAATATATACATTAATTTGTGCGTATTGACATATACATAATAATTACACACAGTACACACACATTTATTAGGCAAACTCAAACTTAATCGTGATTAATCGTTTGACAGCCCTACTACAAATACATTTACATATTATGTACTTAATAAAAAAATACCCTTCAATTGTACTTTTAGTATACTAAACTGGTATATCTAAAATCTGCTAAATTAAAATTAAACTAATTTTGTACTTAATGCACTTTAATTGTGTGAAAGTAGTGCTGAAGTCCAACTAAAAATATACTTAAGTACATTTGATTGTGCTAAAGTGGAACTATTGCAAGTATACTTTAGGTACACTTTAACTTATTTTACATTTAAAGATCAATATTACTTAAAGATCATACAATCCTCATCAGCAGTGGCTTTAAAACATATTTTAGGCTTAATATTAAGAAATGTGCATTTTGCACAAGTAGTACTCCAAATAAAATTGACTTACAATTTTTATATCAGTCTCGAGCGATTTGTCAGTAAATATGTAAATAGACTTGAACTATACTTAGTATAAAATAAATGCATTTTAAATCTATTACTTTTTTACTAGGGAAAACATGCAAAAAACAGTGTTTATTTTAGTACAATTTTTTATCTATTTTGCATCTTTTTAATTATTATTTTTTTCCTTCTGATGCATTGAGCCAGAAATCTCAACTTCAGCAGTACTGACATACAACATACTTTACAGTTTTGTTCCTATCTATATTCTAAAGATTTTTACAGAGGGGTTTTGTTTAATTCATATAACATTTTATTTCTAAAAATATTGTGCTTTTTTCTGGCTGTTAACAGTATTTTCTGATTTATAGAGTGTTAAATATCCTTTCTATAAAATTCTTTAATATTTCAACAAAATGGTAAATATGGCTTTATCGAATGTTTAGATTTCTGTTCTGGAAATGTATGCAAATGAATGACTGTTTAATTAGATAATGAATCATTTGTATATTTACAAACATTTCAGAACATTTTGTTCAAAACTATTGTTTTAAAGATATAGTTCACCCAAAAATGAAAATTACTGTAAAATGTACTCAAAATGTAATAATTTACTCACCCTCAAGCTGTTCCAAACTGTACCACGTAAAAAATACTATGGAAGTTAATGGCTACCGCCAGCTGTTTTCTTCAGAACAATTCACAATTCATATTTATTTTGTGTTCAGAAGAAGAAAGAAACTCATGCAGGTTTGAAACAACTTGATGATTTTTTTTGTTTTTTTTTTTGAGAGAGAACTATCTCTTTAATGTACTGTGAATTTATCAGCAGGGGAATGTATGATGTAGTATTAAGCACTGTTATAACAAATAAACAATTCTATTTTATATTTTTACATTAACAATGTAATCAATATTCTATTTCTATTTTTAAGCATTTTACATTTATGTAAATACCTCAAGGCAGAAACAATTTAAACAATGTATTTTATTTGTGAACTTACGTTCAGCTATTCTTTTTAATAGTTAACTTTTTTAACTATTTTTTAATTTTTTGGATCATCAAAGTTCAGTAAATACTGGTCACCGAAATGGAGATTTACTTTAAATTTCTCCAAGCAATCAGCTCACACAGATCATGTTTTCATGTCTTATTTTGTTGTAACAATGTGGTTATATCTAAGTGTGTGATTTGTTTACTTACTTTTTAAAATTAGTTTTCCCATTAATGCCATTATATGTTTCATTCAGACTGATTCGCAAATGTGGAACACACATGAACACAAGAGGCGGGATTTATCGCATGAACCAATCACAGCCAAACATAACTAGTCATATCCAATCATACCGCAGTGGAGGCACTGCCTCCTCTCGTGACTTTCCCCCATTCATTGTCAATTACCCTCACCCAAACTCACCGCACGCTTTAGGGGGTCTGTTAAAACTCAATGGGCTCAGGGGAGGCGTAATTTATAGACTTGTTAACGTGGTATTTTGTAATACTGGCATTGATTTTATTTTTGCACTACAAGTTTTTTTTCTCATCCAATATTTTGAGGAGACACTGCCTCCCTTGCCTCCTGAAAATGCCCCTGACATATATATACGGCCCTATAGATATATATTTTTTTCCTATTCACCTGAGGTGCCTGGCCTTAACATATTATGTAGGCAGCTCACCAAGTTCTGGAACAGAGCCAATATGTGTCATTTCAAAACACTTTTTACTATAATGGTGGAGCTCTTTCAGCAGTCCTTGAGATATTTACTAGGGAACTTTGACGTTTGACGACCTGCAGGATTCCATTGTAGGAAAGGGTAAAGTCAAAGTGCTTTACTGTACATCGCTGAGTCCGTGCCACGTATCGGGGCATTGGCATGATAACAGTGGTGGGCAAAGCTTCTCTATATGTCACTGCTGAAACACTTCACCGACACACACTACCAAACACAGATGGTTTCCATGGAAATGATAAGAAAAAGCTGGAGTGAAAAGGGCATGAAGGTGAAACCTACCCCAGAAACTGAGCCCCCGCTGGGCCCACCTCCACCAGCCGGCTCGCCAGCCCTTCTCCTTCCACCATGGGCGGCAGAGATGCCAGCTTGTGTCTCTTGACCAGACGGCATGTGATACGGGTTGGTGCTGTGCACTTGCGGGGCGGGATGATGATGCGCATGCCATTGTGGCGACTTCCTCGCATGGAACCGCCACGGGCATCCACCATGAAGCTCACCAAAAACCTGCGGGAGGAAAACCATGCGATAAGAGAAGGTAAAGAGAGATTCAACATCTTACAGGCTCTCAGAGATGAGTTGTCCCATGCTGTGATAAAAACACACTCACAAACAAATTTCAGAGAGAAAATCAGAGAAGAAAAAGTGATCTGGGATCAGTCCATGCACCTAGTGAGAAGTTAGTGAGGTAAAGAATATTGGTTGGATATTTAGGCATTGTATTAAGAAAGACGGTTACAATTAGTTCAGAATCAGAATTTAACAAAACTGTTAAGGTGTTGTAATGTAAATCTTTTATTAAGAGTATTATCTAGTATTATTAAGATCTATCTTCAACAATTTGTATTGCTAAAACATTATTGCTACTGAAATAATGAAAAACAACACCGAATATAAAATGAAAACTTTTTTTTGATACACTTCAAATGTTGACTACTGTATACAGTACATGATAATAAAATGGATTTAAAAAACAATAAGTGACAATTATATTCATGTGTACAGCAAGATGTTATCAAATAGTAATCTATACTGATAAATTGGCCTGGGCTGCGTTTCCCTAGAAGTTGAGTTGAGAACAGCAACAACACAAACACAGGGAGGAAAAACTGTGATCACATGATCAACCGTCACCTGTTGTCGTACTGAAGGTGTGAGGGAGAAACGCTGCAAAGAAACAAGTGGAAATATGGAATATCGAAAAAATATAAGAACTTTAGAGCTTTATAAGAACTTTAATATTAGCACTAAACCAAAAACATGTTTAATTGTATCTCTATTATTATATAATGCACTGAGAAGGAATGTATCTGAGAAAGAAAGAAGAAGAACTGAGTTCCGAAGTTCCATTTTAGAGCCAGCTTCAAATTTCAGAGAACTGTGGATTTGTTAAAACAAGCACATTTTGATTGATTCAAGTGTGTTCATTTAAATGTGATTTTAAACCATTCAAGTGTGAGAAAAGAACTCAGTTCGGCACTTGTGTGCTCTTTTCTGTACTGAAGTACTGAATTGAGTTCTCTTTCGCTGCTTCTTACACTTGAATGGACAAATGGCCACAAAATTATGTCAAAATAGCTTCGTAAACACATTCGGTTTTGTCTTAAGTGAATGTAAACAGTTGAGAAAGAAGAAGCATGTGTAATAGTATATTAGATCTGTGCAGTAGGTCTTAAAGTGACAGCAGTCCAATATTCCTGCTGCTGTTTGTGCCACAGAAGGTCACAGAAGACAAAGAATAAATGTTTGATATCTAAATGTTTAACTCGAATCGGAAATGATAAGCATAATTGAAATCGGAATCGCTAATATTCAAACAATACCCAGCCCTACCTCCAACTCTCTGTGATATTATGGTTCCTCGTGTAATGTAAGTATGTAGGATTTTTTTCGGTTTCCCATCCACCAAAAATGCAAGCAACAGCATACTTCTTCAGTCTCACAAATGAGATATAATTTGCAATGACTTTTAAAGGCCCTGATACACTTAACGCAAACCCCAGGTATTAAGACTTGTATGGCTTAATATGACATAAATTATGTTTTGTACTTAAATATGTAGTAGAAAACCCATGAAAGATTTCTGTTATTTAACAAATCCACATCGTTTTAGGATGGGGGGTGCCATTATGATGTAAAATGGTTGCACTCTCTGAGCTACTGGCACTACCTGCTGCTATTTTTACCACAACACAACACAACACAAAAATAAAATACTGATACGATAACCACAGTTACTGAAAGAGCTTATAGGTGGTTATGGGTATAAGCGTATGCTTAAACCAAATGCTGTACCATCGATTTTCCCCACAAGGAGTCTAAACACGCGGATATCGAGTGAAATCAGTGCTGAGAAACTCCTTCAGTGTCTGTGGCGTCATGACAAGCGTCAACAAGTTTGCATCCTGCCAGGATGGCATCTAACGTTTCTTGTCTCTGCCTTCTGTTAGCTCTTTCAGTAGCTGTGGTCTACTAAAATCCTCAAAGGCATCAAAGGCTAAAGTGGAGAAAACAAAGACGTTGGACTTTAGGACGTTTTATTTGTCCACAGGCATCTTCCCATTCATTTCTCCTCTTCTTACCGCTAAGAAAAGCAGCGAAGGTTCATATTGCTGCTTTTGTTGCCCTTCGACTGAAAATTACAGCCAAATGTCAAACACTGTGGCATCATATCAGTATTCATATCAGTATCATATCAGCCATTTCAGCCATTCAAAATAATGGTGCCCCTATATTCCAAAGCTCATTGGAAATACGTGCCTCTATATACATTTATGCAAAACTGAAAAAATGTACCTATATGTACAAATCACTGCAGTTTCCAGTTGAAATTAACACTAGAGGCAGTAAAACTCTGACAACTTGTATTCCTTTTCACACAAAGTATGATTTACACACAGAGTTTTGATTAATAAAGCCTCATTTTCACACAGTGCATTACAATATTGCGTTATTCCCTAAAAAAGTAACTAATTACATTACTTAGTTACTTTTTGTGGAAAGTAATGTGTTACTTTACTTTTGTGTTACTTTTTAAATCTGGGCAGGGCTTTGTTTTTAATATAAAAAGTTCTATTTTTGGCAAATGTAAAAGCCTTTTCATGCCAAAAGCCTCAGGCTTTGAGAAAAGTAAATTCACGTCTGCACAGTAGACTGCAGAAGATAAAAAGAAAACAAATGTTAGATTATCTTGAGTAATTTTTGCTTATTAGTATGGCTGAATTGGATCATCGAAGGTCGGCAGCAAAGACATCGGTTAATAAAATGGGATTAAATGCTGATTAAATAAAAGGATATTTGTATTATTTAACATATTTAATTACTGCAGGTTTGCGTCATACTCTGAGTCACCGTTTTTATTCATTTTGTGGAATACTGAATCTGTTTTTTGTGAGTAAGAGGAATTAATGCATGTTCACATTTATTCTAGAACTAACATCTTACTCCAGATTTCTCTCAACATGGGGACACAAGAGCTTTTAGTCAATAAATAGGGGGAAATGTAACTGGCGCTACTTATTTGAAAAAAGTAACTCAGATATTTTCTTGTCAATTAAAAAGTAATGTGTTACTTTACTAGGTACTTCGAAAAAGTAAAAATATTACTTGCATTACTTGTAATACGTTACCCCCAACACTGGCTGTCACATCTACAGCTTCATATGCATGAGTTTTCTTATTCAGTATGTTTGCTCGGAAGCTCACGTGATCCGGCGTTGCACTTGAGTGATGAAGAGCTCTGGTAAAACTCTGTGAAACTACAGCTCAAATCTCCATAAAGAAGAATTATTAAATAAAGAATTTTTATATCACTTTTGCATTTGTTAACACTAGGGTTTAGGGTTGGGTTTGGTGTAGGGCATATTTCCAACATGATTAACATTAACCTTTAATAATAATTATTATTTAATAATAATTAGCATTAACCTTTAGCGGCACTACCTGGATATTTGAATAGCCATAATACGTACCTCAAGCAGCATAATAAAACCGCAGCAATATGTTCCTGTACCATCGCAATAAAAACATGCCATGGTCACGTATTGAACTACGTTCTACTACATATTTCAGTAAGAGACATCATTTATGTTATATTAAGCCATACAAGCCCTTTAAAGTGACAATATGAAACACACTGCTGTGATGTCTTTTCAAACAAAATCAGGCCAAAATTGATGTTCATTTCACAAACTCAAAACAACTTGCCAAGGCAAACTTTCCAGAAAAGTTTGCTCAGGCTGGTAAACACCTTCAAACTAGCTTTGGTCTGTGGCGATTACATAATTCTGTTTAGTCCTTTGAGATCAGATGCAAGCAAAAACATGAACACACTGGAGAGCTGCTTTACAGTAGAAACTGAAGTTGTGATTCTAATTGAAACCAACACTGACACTGTTTTTCCATGTTTAATACTCTAAAACTGTCAGCTTTAAAGTAGGGCTGTTAAACGATTAATCGCGATTAATCGCATAAAGAATTAAAGTTTGATTTTGCCTAATATATGTGTGTGTACTGTGTGTAATTATTATGTATATTTCAATACACACAAATTAATGTATATATTTAAGAGAAACATGTTATTTTTGTACAAAATATTTTTATTTATATATAATATAAATTATATAAAAATGACAATAAATACATATACTTGTAAATATTTTTAAATATATACATGAATGTGTTTGTATTTATATATACATATATATATATATATATATTTATATATACATAATAATTACATACAACTCAAACTTTTATTTTGTATGCAATTAATCGTTTGACAGCCCTACTTTAAAGCAATCTATTGCATAAATGCTATATAAATAAACATCATGTAACTTGATTTGACTGGAGTGCTGTACTGAGCTGGTGCAAACATTTCTAAATCACTATGGTTGTCACTATATAAATTCAGATGCTTTGAACTACTTTTAACCCCTAAGCGAATAACCAAAACCAGCTTTGCATATCAGGGCCTTAATACTTAAGTTTAATGGCTTGCTCAAATCACTAATCATAATTGTAAGAATAATAAAGATGAAGCTGGCTTTACCCTGAATGGACGGGGCTGGAGACCAGGTTCACGTTGTCCAGAGTGTCTTGCGTCCAGCTATAGCGTCTCATTGAGTCCGCGTTGTAATCTTTTGCTAAAGCCAGGTGCTGAAACACAAAACAAGCTTGTTCAGAACTGAACATACTACTCATATTTCCATTCACTGCGGTTCTGTGGTAAACCACGGTAAACGGCCTGTGCTTTCACAGTCCTCTCATAAGAGACTGAGACTCGGCTCTCTGCAATTAACAGCTCGACCACACAATAATCGCCTTGTCTTGTGGTTGATGACAATCGCAATCAACAAAACAACATGCGGGAGAATTATTTCTAAGAGGTGTAAGATAATGGAAGAAAACCCTTGATGCAAGGCCAAAACAGCCAAAGTAATGTGAAAAGCTAAGCTATAAAAATTCAACAGATACAGAAATGCATGAGAACCGAGGAAGAACCTGGCCTGAAAAGCAGAACGTAAAAGAATAGCAAATGCATCTTGTGGAGCAAAGCTCATGTTTGCCTGCATTGGGTTGTGGATTGAGAAACAATGCAGATTCCTCAATGCATTTTATACCTTATAATGGGAGTCAACAAGGGTGGGCATTTCTCTACAGACCCCCTGAAGCGTTTGAAGAGAAGAGACAGATTCTGAATCATTCCAAATGCACTGATTAGATCTTCAAGATACTTAACCACTGTACAAAGTGGAATTTTTCAACCTAGTTGTATATTTTACTGTGTGAATACAATTACATTGCTGTAATAAAATCATTTCTGCTGTGGAATCTTTCTTTTTTGGCCCACCATTCAATCACCATGGTATTCGCTACATACAATTATATTGAACAATTACTGGTATTTTCCATGGTACTTCAAAAATACCATGGCATTTCTTTGTTGAAATGAGTTTAGAGTCAAGTCAGCTGAGCTGAATTATGGTCTGGACGCTTTGTTTAATTGTTTAAATTCACAAATTATGAACTTCCACGTGACATAAGACTCAAAGACAGCAAAGAGGCAACATAGAATCTGAAAACGCAAGGAGAAAGAGGGCATACCGTGTCCTTGCCTGGCGCCAGGATCTCTTCAATCATCATGCTGTCACGGGTGAAGGAGCTCCGGTTGAGTGTATTGGACCTATCCGAACTGAAGGAGCGCAGGCTGTTGGCATTTACATTAATACCATACAGTGCGGGGGAGTGACAGTGAAATACACACAAAACACACACACAGACACACACAAAACAAAAACAACTTATTACTGCATGCAACTTCCAGGGAAATTGATGCACAATAGCCAGAACAAAGATCAAACCCACAAGAGAGACATTTATAGTGGTGTGATGGGTTAGACACTGAGAAAACAGGAGAATAGATGTTTAGAGATGAATTAACAGATGTGCAGCATCTTAAATGAATATTTGTAAAGACTGAATAAAGAAGACACAAATGTTCACCAGACTGCTTTTTAAAAAAACTATGCAGTTGGTCCTTTGTTTAACCCCACTTTAAATGTTTTTAGACTAGCAACTGTTGCCATTTTGTAACACATTATTAGACAAACTTTGGCGCTTTTATAAAGTAAATCTAAGGAGGATCTAGTAATAGTTATACAGAATAAAAAGGTGCTTATTTCCTTTTCTAAATCTTTAAATACATATTAAAGGAGAACTCAACTTCCAGAACAACAATTTACAAATAATTACTCACCTCCTTGTCATCCAAGATGTTCATGTCTTTCTGTCTTCAGGTGTAAAGAAATTATGGTTTTTGAGGAAAGCATTGCAGGATTTTTCGTCATATAATGGACTTGATTGGTGCCCTGATTTTGAACTTCCAAAATGTAATTTAAATGCAGCTTCAAAGGACTCTAAACGATCCCGGCAGAGGAAGAGGGGTCTTATCTAGCGAAACGTCATTTTTTCCGAAAACTAAAAATCTGTATACTTTTTAAGCACAAAAGCTTGTGTTGCACAGGCTCTGGGATGCACGTTCACAATGCTACAAATTAGTGATGGGTCGTTCTTGAACGATTTGTTCATTTTGAACAAATCTTTAATGTGACTCGAGAAAGAACGAGTCGTCTTGGGGAGTGATTTGTTCGCGCATACGCAACATCCTATTAGGTTCTGTACTGGAATTAGTTCACCTGTTTCGAGTCGTTCGTTCATCTTATGGGGCTGTCACGAGATGAATGAACGACTCGAACCCGAAGACTCAAGAGATGAACTAATCAATTCTTTCTCCGACTCACACAGCATTGGTTGAGCTTATGGGGCTGTCACGTGATGAACAAACGACTCAGACCCGAAAACTTGTCAGATAAGAGGTGAGGTGAACTAATCATAGACTAAATGAATCTAGAATGAATCTTTTCTGTTTCTTATAGCATTATAGTTTTGTCTTGTTTGTAGTGTAATCAATGTTTGTTTAAGCAGTAAATGTTTTAGGGAAGTAACACATAACATTTTAATTATATTTTGCTAAAATGAATGAAATGAAAAAAAGATTTGTTCATTTTGCTAAAGGAGACTCAAAGGTTGGAGTCGGTGAAATGATCCGAACTTCCCATCACTACTACAAATCACGTCTAAGTTCATCGTCTGTGTACTCCGCCTAAAAAACGTAGAGTATGGCGAAAAACTCCATCTTATTTTCTCCTACGACTTTAGAATTGTCCGACAACGTTATACCTTTTTGTTTGTAAACAGCGTTTGATTTATTCTTTGCGCGTTCACTTTGTAAACACTGGGTCTGTAGTTCCGCCAACGTTCCACGTGACCTTTTGACGTGATTCAATAGTACGTAACGCCGTGAACGCGCATCCCAGAGCCTGTACTACACGAGATTTTGTGCTTAAAAAGTATACTTATTTTTATTTTACGAAAAAAACGATGACCGATCGTTTCGCTAGATAGGACCCTTCATCCTCGGCTGGGATCGTTTAGAGCCCTTTGAAGCTGCATGTAAACCGCATTTTGGAAGTTCAAAATCGGGGCACCAATCAAGTCCATTATATGAAGAAAAATCCTGAAATGTTGAAATAATTTCTTTACGACTGAAGACAGAATGACATGAACGTCTTGGATGACAAGGGGGAGTAAATTATCTGAATTTTGTGAATTGTTGTTCTGGAAGTGAACTTCTCCTTTAAGAAGTTCATGCCATGGATTAAACTGCTTTCATTTGACAAAAAACATCACTCTGTTCATGGAAACCTACCATTTATATGGGACATTCTCTAAAGCTGTTTGAGCGTAACAGTAAATAATAAAGCAGAGCTATCAAATAAAATGAAATAAAACTGTACTGAAGCTAAAACAGATCTGGAAGTTGTTTATTGTATCTTGACTCTAGCTTTCATTTCTATTTGCAGTAAGGCCAGGTGCATTAATGCAGACTGAGCTAACATGTGCGTGCTATTTCCAAAGGCTGTGCCCAATCAGAAATCAATATGACGTGGGTTCTCAGTTCACAGCAAAATCTGGCACTGCCTGGCTGCCAAAGGTTTCTTGTGAGCATGTACTGCGGTCTGCGAGTTTGCCGGTTTAAATGAATGAAATTTGATTCAGCTGATGAGGCTCTTCATGCATCCCTGGAAGCTACATTGAAAAACAATTTGGTACAGTAACTGGACTCAAGAGGACAAAAACGGAAATGTTTACGGCAATCAAACCTGAAAAGAAAAAGAAAACTTGACAAATCAGGTTCACACACCAAACCTAAAATTGAAATGAAACCATAGTCCACAGACAACAAGAATGTGTATTCTTCATCAAATGAAAAACAATGTACAAAAGCACAGTACACGACAATGTTCCATGGTTTTAGAATGACTCGGGATAAGGGATGGGAAGGGTCGGAAGCATCATGCCCTCTTACCTGACTTTAGGACTATGGTGAGAGTTTGGAATGAAAGAGGAAGAACAGAGGAAATTGAAGGCAACAAATCAGAAATGCAGAGGTTGAATGAGACAGAATCTCATGTCTGGGCCTGCATTTTGAGCTTTTTTTTTTTTTTTTTACTCTTTACTCTGATCGTTGGCATATGTAAAGAAAAGAACACAAATAGGATACCCTAAACACTAAAGAAATCATTACGGAGTACGCCTAAATCTCAAGCAATTCTTTGTATGACAACTGAAAACCCTTTCCTTAACCCTTGTGCCTGAATATTCAACCGTTATGATCATAGTTATGTTTATGGTGTTGCTACATTTGTTATTCCTTGTATAATTCCAGGTCCAGTGCCTGAATCCCATGACTCCCAAGACACGAGTAAAGCAAAGTGCTGTATCTCATTTCACATCTGAAGCACTTCTTAAAGGTGCAGGCACAAAATCAGCTAATTTATTTCATAAAGCATTTGCACAAAGAAACTAAAATATGACTATTTTCACATAATATAGTATAAATAAATACATAATAATTAGGGATAAACAAGACTGAAATTCTTACCAATAGTGACAGGACGGTAGTTATCTTCTTGTTATAGACAATAACCAAACGCAGTATATAAATGCAGAAATTTATACTGCTTTATTTTTAACAAATCAAAAATGAACACAATAAATAATACTTTTCTCAATAAAAAATAAAAACAGGTACAAAGTTAAAGAAAAGTAATAAAAAAATTTAGGGCTGTCAAACGATTAATCGTGATGCATCGCATACAAAATAAAAGTTTGAGTTTGCCTTATAAATGTGTGTAATAATTATTATGTATATATAAATACACACAAATTAATGTATATATTTAAGAGAAATGTGTTATAAATAAAATATTTTATTTATATATAATATAAATTATACAAAAATTATAATAAATACATATACTTGTAAATACTTCTTAAATATATACATGAATGTGTTTGTATTAATATATACACAATAATCACACACACATATATTAGGCAAACTCAAACTTTTATTCTGTATGCGATTAAAAATGTAAAAATGAAAAACTGGTGATTAATTATAAACATATATAAATAAAACATCCAATACTGGATGATACTAATAAACTAAATATAATCGCAGATATTGGTCGAAAAACTATATGATGAATGCCTTTAAAAAAATATGGTATAAACCCTTTAAAGGTTACATAAAGGCAACATTTGAAATCCAAACCAACCATTTCTAGCACATGATTTTACATTTTACAGAGACCTAATTTACTTTTAATAAATAAAATGTGAGCCTGGACCAAAAAACCAGTCATAGCACGGGTATATTTGTAGAAATAGCCAACAATACATTGTATGGGTCAAAATTATAAACTTTTCTTTTATGCCAAAAATCATTAGGATATTGATTTTTAAGTAAAGATCATTTTCCATGAAGATATACTGTAAATTTCCTTCCGTAAACATATCAAAACGTAATTTTTGATTAGTGATTTGCATTGCAAAGAACTTCATTTGGACAATTATATGGGTGATTTTCTCAATATTAAGATTTTTTTGCACCCTCAGATTCCAGATATTCAAATAGCTGTATCTCAGCCAAATATTGTCCTGTCCTAACACACTATACATCAGTGGAAAGCTTATTTATTTCATTCAGATGATGTAGAAATCTCAATTTAAAAAAAATTGACCCTTATGACTGGTTTTGTGGTCCAGGGTCACAAATGTGCTTTCACACCTTAATGTCAAGTCATTAGATAAACAGTGTCCTCTCAGTGACAAAAGCTGAGGGCTGACATTGAACGTGATTGTAATTTCCTGTTTTGTGGCTTGCGTGTACAGTACAGTAGTTCGAAATCTCACTCAACCCTTTCGATTATTGAATGCTGTCAAACTTCTGTTTGTTGGAGGGAAAATACCCTGAAGCGAGTTACATGTAGGTTAAACATTAGCTACGGCCTTCTCACTCAACAGCACATGGTACTGAATCAAAAGATGACAGCAGGCGGCCAACACACAATGTAAATAAAGAGTGTACAGCCTCTAGATTAGACAGGAATCAGGAACCAACAGCTGGGTACTGCGCTCATGAATACTCTCCATTCACAAACCAGATCATTTAGATGATAGTGCGAGTTAATATCCTTCAAAACATCTAATTTCGTTTTACAGAGAAAAAAAACAGTCACATGGGTCTGGAACAACAACAGGACAAGCAAAATTCAGGTGAACTATCCCTTAAATAGCTTAATGTGTTCTCTTATCTTATGTGGTGTGTTAACCTGGTCCAACAGTCCAGATATTGTGAAATGGTGTCACCCAAATACCTAATATGTGTAATAATCTTAAACTATGTTAGTAGGAAATTAGTACTGATGCCAATACAACTTACAGCAAGATTCCTACAGATATGCTGATATTAAGAGAATGACTCAATGGTCATAACTACATGACTCAGAACTCGTGGGGTTTGAACCTACAGCTTTTACAATCCAAAAATATTTAGACAGAAATTCAAGATTTATGTATTTAAATTAGTGCTGTCAAACTGATTAATCGCGACTAATCGCGTCCAAAATAAACGTTTGTGTTTACATACATGCAATATGTAAACACAAACTTTTATTTTGGATGTGATTAATTGCGATTAATCGACATTAATCGATGAATCGATTTGACAGCACTAATTTAAATTGTGTATCAAATTTTCATCATTTCTATTACTTAATGTGATACATATTTGTCAATCTGCACTCACAAAAAAAGAAAAAATAAGTTTATATTTCAGTTTATGAACTATTTCCATTTAATTGATTAATTGTAATCATTTTCAAAACACTTACTCAGATTGCTTAAGATCTGTTCATTGTGAAAATTAAATTTCTTCAGTAAAAAAGCATGAACATGATTAAAATATGGCTAACAAGCTATATTTAATTATTTCAAAGTATGAGCATTAGTATGATATTTAAAGAAATTGATTTACTCATGTTAAATAAACCTGGTTATCATGTATTTAAAATAATTTCATTTTTTTTATCATTACTATTAATGAAATCCTACCTGTTTCATTTATGTATGACTGACAAATAAGTATCATATTAACTTTATTTGTTAAAACAGTATTATTCCAGTGGATGGAAATGTTATATGCAACTCAAATACATAAATCTCAGCGTGCAAGTAGCATCTACAGCTTTTTATGGAAGCACGTTTCCGCCACTGAATAAAAAAGTTAAAAAGGTAATTGTGAGTTTATATCTCTCAATTCTAATACAAACTTGTAATTCAGAGTGTTTTTTTTTTTTAGAATGGAGATATAAACTCACAATTGTGAGAAATTAAGTCAGAATTGCATAATACAAGCTTGCAATTGCAAGTTACAGTCAGAACAGGGAGATATAAACTCGAAATCTGACCTTTTTTCTCAGAATTGTGTGATATAAACTCGCAGTTGCAAGTTAAAAAAAGAGTTTTTATCTTGCAATTCTGACTTTATTTTTTTTAAATTGAGTTTATATAATGTAATTTTAAGAAAAAAGAATTGTTCATATCTTGCATTTCTGACATTATAACTCACAATTATGAGTTTTTATCTTGCAATTCTGACTTTTTTTTTAATTTATATCATGTAATTTTAAGAAAAAAGAATTGTGAGTTTATATCCTGCAATTCTGACTTTATAACACAACTGTGAGCTTTTATCTCGCAATTCTGACTTTATTTCTCGCAATTGAGTCTATATCTTGTAATTCTAAGAAAAAAGTCAAATTGCAAGTTTGTATCACGCAATTCTGAGAAAAAAGGTCACAATAACCTTTTTTTTTTATTATTCAGTGGGGGAAACAGGCTTCCACACCTTTCCATGGTGTATGTCGTGCTGATAACATTAACAGATAAACTGTAATTTTCATAATAATGTCAAAAGCTGTTTGGACTTCAATTCCTGCATGTGGTGAGGGTACATTACCTGGCCGTACGGGCTCCAACACTGAATCCCACGTATCCTTCCTGAGGGAGAGAGTCGTCTCCGAGCTCTCGCAGATCTTGCGGTCCCAGGTACTTGTCCGTTTCTCCTGTCATTGCATCCTCACCTGTCAGCAAAAGAAAGAATTACTACACCCTTCAGAGAGAAGAGGAGACCCTGCACTACAACACTGACCCTACAGAGTCAACATGAATGGCATTCAAAACCCATTTTACTTCCGTCATGTTTCCAATTTTTCTTTGGAAAACCGTGCACCGATGAATCATGGGGAATAAAACAAAGTAAATAGGGTAAATTTTGATTTCATGTTGGGGTTAAGAATGAATGGCTGGATCCGACCAAAATGCCCCCCACCAATCCCGCAACAGTCACTGGCACACTTCCCAAGCTCTTTCATGGCTGCAGATTCATGCAATTTTTGTTTAGATTATATTATTATAAGCACAGAAATGTAAGCAAGGCACTTAGAGAACATCAAGACCATATGTTGCAGCTCGCTCATGGTGACCATAAATCTGTTTTTAATATGCATCTCTGACAAGATAGATTCAAACAGGCCATCCATCCTCAGACATTGCAGTAATGGACTCTACAGCAGAGCAGCAGTGAAGTGGGTCACAGAAACAGAGAGAGGAAGACTGCAAGAAAAAGCACTGCAAGAAAAAAAGCACCCAATTATGATTTTCTGAATTTTTAAGAGGATTTTCACATCACCTACACGGTAATACTAATACTACTGCTTTTAATAATAAAACATACACTGAGTCTATGAATACATATGAATCATTTCTTATTAATACAGTATAAACAATCATACATTTTACATAAGATTAAAAGATATTTATATTTATACAACAGTTCTTTCTGGTCCTCGAATCTGATTGGCTGAGAGGAGTGTGGTATTCTAGTGATATCAGAACTCCAACCATTTCACTGTTTGTACCACTCCGCTTGTGGAGTGTCTCACAGCGAGTGCCATGGTGGACACCCAAATCCACCATAATTTTATAATTAATACTGGTTTTGAGTCACAGAATGTAGTTTTAAGAGCTTTAAAGTGATAACATACTTGTTTAGACTTAATATGCAGTTTGTTAACAAGCTTTCCACTGATGTGTCATTGGTTAGGATAGGCCAATATTTGTCCGAGAAACAACTATTTAAAAGCCTGGAATCTGAGGGTGCAAAAAAATGAGAAAATCGCATTTAAATGTGTCCAAATAAAGTGCTTACCAATGCTTATTACTAATCAAAAATTAAGTTTTAATATATTTTTGGTAGGAAATTGACAAAATATCTTCATGGAACATGATCTTATATCCTAATATGCTAATGATTTTTGGCATAAAAGAAAAATCTATTTTGTGGTCCAGGGTCACATATTTTACGTAAGTTTAATGCTGTATATCAGAGTATTTTTGAGTGAATTGGCTCGCAACTAATATGTTGGCTGTTGCTGTTGTTATTAAATATTGTTATTCAATAAATAATATTTTATAATAATAATAATAGCATTTAATAATAGTATTTAGTATTGATAACCTGCCAATATACAACCATATCGCATGGTTACTTGTGTTATATTGATCATTTAATGTATATAAAGAAACAAATATTTATGCATGTTTCTGTATAATACTTACAATAATATTAATAAATGATTATTTAATTATTTAATAATACAAAAAAGATAATTTCATATGCACATTACTGTAAGAAATACGATCAGTAATATCATGTTCATGTCATCCCATTTTGTACATTGTTCAAAATTTCACAAAACTACAAAGAAAATTTCGTATTTTAAAATAGTATTCTCTTAAAAAAACCTAAGTGAGTAATCTTTTTTTTTAGTTTTACATTTTTTACAGTATATACTGAACATAGCAAAAAAGGCAAAACATTTAATTCTAAAACTTTCTTTAAAAAGAGAATTTTTTAAAGAGAAAAACAGTGAGTTTCTCAAGTAATCTCACCCATTAAATTAGTTTTGTATGTATAAATTGAGGTATATAGGTTGGTTCAGTTAAATTATATTTCAGTTAAATAATATAAATATTTTTAAATAATATTTTTTACTTAAACCATTTAGATGTCACCATTTTTGATTACCATTTTTTTGTACTTCATAGCTAACTGTATCCACACACTAAATTAAACTGATAAATTAAATATTTAAGGTTAATGATTTAGAACAAACTCTAGCTAGAATGTACGATCAGCTTCGAATCAGATTTACTTCCACTTTTGGAAGTGGCCCTGAATCAACATAATTTGCTTTCTGTTCACAATGTCATTCACAAAACAGCTCTGTCACGTAACGTTTACATAAAAATCATAATTGGGCCACATTCAACTTCGCTGTGAATGCAGGCTAGGAGAGAGTTTGGGGAGCACAGCATTCCAACATCGACACCCCCCCTCCCCTCCACTCCAGTGCTAATCACCCTGGCAACCACCTCCCCCCAAATTCAGCCCCACGGCAACTTTCACTCTCTTTTATGCAAACACACACAATCATATCTACACAGTTAAATTGTGAAATGTCCTAAAAAGAAAGCCAAATCAGTTCAGTCTCTTACACAATAAAGCAATTCACTAGCACCCTGAACACTACCACAACTTAACAGATCAGCAAAAACACTAACATAACACACGCTTACCAAGCTAATTAGAAGTTTTACTGCATTAAAACTAATCCTTAAAAATTTTACTTTATTAAGGACGTCCCAAAAAAGAGGTTAAAGCAAATTTCTGGTTACAGTTTTGTACGTAAACTCAAACACACAGACACAGATATCATCTTTCTCACACTTTCCCTACTACTTCTAAAACTATCGTGCTGTGTGTTTTTAGACAGCGTGATTGAATCATAACTAGCAATTTCTCTTACACTGAACAACCAACGCCATCCTTCATCTTCCCACCAGCTTTAAAAATATTTACAGGTCCTCTTTGTCCTTTTTCTCTCCCAGAAGCCAAACTTCCTCAATCCGGTAAACTCCAAACGACACGATTACTTCCACATGTCCACCACGGCCCTGTCCACAGTGTCTGAAACGATCCAGTTGCCTCTGTCTGTGCGCATTTACACACACACACCCCTCTGCCGTGGCCTGACAGGGCGTTCAAACGGTGAGGGGCCGGCGCAAGTCTGATCCGTGTGAGGTCATCGCGGGAGCGAGGTAACACTTGAGGAACTTTCAGAGCGAGTGTGGTGATCGGATCTCGGCATTCCTCATGCCCCAGGAGCCCCCAGCTTGGGTGGGACACAATAGAAGTGGAAGGGGGCGTATTTCTATGGTAATTTGTGCTGGTGCTGAGGTGCTCTGTGTAATCAGACCCTGTACAACAGAGGGACAACAAAAGAGCCCTTC
The DNA here is from genome assembly GCA_019740295.1 of Labeo calbasu. NCBI lineage: Eukaryota > Metazoa > Chordata > Actinopteri > Cypriniformes > Cyprinidae > Labeo > Labeo calbasu. The sequence goes on along the minus strand of JAHKKF010520957.1, from coordinate 4,798 downwards.
TACAGGCAGCAGAACAAATAGTAAAAAAGGAGGGAGACCAACGGAAAAAGACCGCCTGCCACCTGACCACGGCCCCCCGGGAACAGCGCGCTTGAGCTGCCAGAGTACAAACTCCGGGAACTCTCAATCCCGTTCCATTCGGGAATCACTGAGCACATTGCGACACCTGCTTATAATCCCTGCGATTTTAAAGTCGGCGTGAAATGAAAAATCATGCTGTCTATTTTCTAAATGGATATTACAGATCTTATCATGAACAATTCACCCGCAAACATTTTTAATTTAATTTTACTGGCATTCTCCAGTCATTTAGTCTGCTTAAACCCAAAGCTCGCATTCATCTGCCTCCACTTTTAAAGTGCAATGCCCATATTTCAAAAGCCAAGTACACAACGTAGCTAAATTTGTTTGTCATTTCCCCCTTTAGTTCTTTAATTCTGCATACACACATTTCACTAGTTTACTGGAGTGACAACCCTTTTACACAACCGAATTGACTTCAGGTAGTGACCACCGCATTTACAAGAAATCACAGAATACATTGTGACTTATTGGTGTTGCCAGATCTTTGAAAAAAAAGCAAAAAAAAAC